>KN538377.1:1628002-1708607 GCA_000797535.1 Trichuris suis | reverse complement strand
GGCAAAGTGATACATGTCAAAGTGACACACGGCAAAGTGATGCACGGCAAAGTGATACAGGGCAAAGTGAAGCGCTCCCAACCTAACAGTGTAGCCGCGCCTATTGATTGTGTGCAGCGTATGCTTTTTTGATCAGAGCATTCGAAATGAACTTGTTTTTCCATTAAAGTTTTAGGCCTTAGAAATTCTGATGACGGAAAGATCTTGATCAATTGAAAACGGAGTTTTCAGGAAAAGGACCATAAAGTTTCATCCAGTAGCATGGTTTTCTTGTCAATATGAAGACAGAAGACTGTATCTTCGAACTTGATTACTCTTTGTACCTGAGCATTAGAATTTCAATATATAAACCTGAGCATCATACACCGACGGTTCATTCTATCACCGAGTACACATTCGACTTTTAAAATGTGCATCTTACGCGATCCGTCATCAGCGTATACGTTTTTTTAAAAATAAAACATGTTTGTCTAATGGGAAACAGAACGTTCCGAATGATGACACTTGAAAAATAAAAAAACATACATTGCCTATAGTCAGTGAGAATTATACGATGTCATACAATGAAATTACAAATGGCTTGAATGAAACCACGTTGATTCCATTCAAAAATAATTTAGATAAACTTACGCTAATCTGTTAACTGCAATCGTCCATCACCCATTAATCTATACGGAAACCAAGCGTTTTTCAATGAAACAACACAACACACCTTATAACACCTAAAGGAGCAACTAATGAAGGTCAAGAATTTTAAAGTGGACGAAGAGCTACCGACGTTCCCTCGCGCGATGAGGTTGCTAAAGCAAAATAAGGAAACGTTACAGTAATATTAATTACAGGCTAAGTTTAAAGTCACAAGCAATACGCCTGTCGCTTAATGTTACAACAATAGAGTCGCTTTGGAAGATATCCTATTCACAAAGGACCACACATAGTGGAACAGCTTTCTATCGATCACTCGCATGTCTCCCTCACGTGACGCATTGCAAGCGACAAGGATCCCATACGTCTTGCAGCTTTCAATTTGCTTCCCATATGTAAAAGCGACTCGTTTAGTTTCCTAACTAAGAAAAGAAAGCAGAAAGAACATACTGCAGCAACCGGCTGCAAGATATGTGCGACTACTGGACGCACAGCTTTTTATTACCTCGGAGAATATCACAGCAATGGTGCTGCCCTGTGAAAGCGACTATAAGTGTCGATTAGGATATAAATGATATTTAAGCAAAGTATCTGATCAGTTCTTGCCCTGTGAAGGTATGTACATAGTTTTCAGAGCTTCAAAGCTTTTGTGATATTCTTGGTAAGCCATACGACTTTCTCTGTTGGCATTTCGCTTCACTTGCTTCCAGTAAGGTATATAGGCACGCAACATCATATCCACATCAGCCGCATCTTTCTCAGGCGATTCCTCGTTATCTGATTTCAAATCATCAAATACTGGAACTTCTGGCTTCTGCTGGACGATAGGCGAAGTTTCACGCTTTGGACTAGGTGGCGGTAGTGTGTAAGTTGCAAGTTTGGTGGATTCAATCAAAAATTTCAAAAATGCGTGTCAGATTAACAAACCGTATCAACGCGGAAAGGCGCATCTTACCGGTTCCCCATCTTGTCCTGTCGGTGATCCGTCTCCCGCTTCTTCATCCTGCTTTTGTTCCTGCGAATTATAGGGACGGCAGTCGTCTCTTCCATGCACCCAAGTACGGCAAAGTCTGTACAAAGAGTATGGACCACCAATGTTCTTCAGCTCGAACGATTTTTGACACAGTTCAAACACAACTTCTGAAAGCATACTATACGTAACACATTTCAAGTGAATAAACGTTACAGCCGTAGTATATCACAGTTCGTTCAAAACTTCGAGTAAAAATATTTTCTTAATGCTACTGTTAGTCGAACCAAGCCCATTCTTTAAAAAAGTTGAATGACTAAGCAAAACAAACTGACGTAGCTAAAAGGCAGCTTACTCCTCTGACGGTCTTTCGTACGCTTTCGATAAATTTTCATCGGTGATTCAACCATTGGATCACGCTTGGCGTGCAAACGACTGAAGAAAAAGTCATTGTGGCAAACAAAGTTAAGCAAACATGGAAAATGCCAAATAAGGCAAACAATGAAACACATACTCATTTTGGTCTCCACCCGCTGCATCGTTCTCGCCTTCGCGATCGTTTGCACCTTGCCTGAAAATGGAAAATGTTACACGCAATGAAGTTGAATGCCCCTTTCACATATACGCGTTACAACTCGCGGAATCGCGAAAACTCGTGACACAATACCTGCCTATACTTAAAAAATCCTACTGTAGATAAGCTGGGTAAAAAGGTGTACCTATGCGTTGACGTTACTTTCTTGATTGTTGAGATAGTGGTCCCAACGAATAGCTTGCTGATTGCTGCAGTGACTGTAAGCAACAATATGAATGAAAGGTTACGGTAGTACTCAAGCTTTTTTTTTTAAATTCCACAATCATCAAGCGTCGCCACCGAGCAGTTGATGCTCAATGAGAGAACGCTTCCTACTCCGACTACTGACATGATGAAAGAGGTTCTGAGTTCCGCGAATCGCGTTTTCTTCAATCATTCATCTCCCGCTGCAGCGAGGGAGACTGAATGAAAGACGGACCATTAATTGAAATTGAATATGCTCTCAATGAGAAGGAATACTAAAAACTTTCAGTTCTAAACGCCCCATGCAACGTTAAGCTATTGCTTACTCTCAAAACACTCTGTGTCACGTGATACAGTTTTAGCGATTTCATAAACAACAAAAAATTGAGATTAATGCTGACGGCGAAACCGGATAGGTCGGACAGCTCTGTTCTCATTTTTATGTAATAAACCTTTTGCCCTGAAAGGATGTTTTGCCATAGTTGCACACAGCACGATATGTCAACCTATAGTAACCCTGTAGTAGTAGCTGCGCTATTTTAACTTAGAAAAACACGACATTTGTACCCTGCTTTATAAGAACGAGATTTTTATATAATTTCCTTGCCCAGTTTTGCTACAACAACGCTGCGTTTGAACAAACGACATGGCTTCGCGTACACGGAGCTTGATTACCACTTACCCAAACTCAAAGTTTGATTCATCTCTCAAGCGTTGCAAAGACGCTTCGAAAATGGCCGAGGCGTTCTTCGACTCTGTCGAATCGCAGACAAACACAGGTTCCGGCTTCGCTCCTAAATGCATCTTATTGCATCGGGGCGGTAAATAGAAAGAATACAATGGAATTAAACAGCTAGCGTCGTTTTGTGGCAAAAAAAGTTAAAACAAACGAAAACAAAAGGAAATAAATGAAAATCTACGAAATAACGGCCATTGCACGTGGTCGACTCAAAAGCGGGGCATTAAACTACGCCTCTCGTGGTGGCCTTAGCATCGACTAGACGGAAATGTCCAAAAAGTTCACCTCATTAATAAAATGGAGCGTACGCTTTGAAAAGTAATTCAACCTACCGTATGTAAAACGTGGAATAAAGGACGACATGCGACCGCTTTCCCAAAATTGCAAAACACAAGAGTAGTACAGTACCCAAATGTGATTTGCATGTTTGTATTATCTTGAATTAAACTCTGAGCTTATGTACGCTCAAACTACGAGTATTTGCATTAAAATCGAACATTGCGAACAAGAATACTCTATTATAAGTTAAAGTAAAAATTGAAAAAGCGTCAGGAAAATATCTTATGCTTATAGTTGCGCCTTGCGCTAACTCAAGCTTACATTTGGAGAAACAGAAAGGGGTAAGTTCAACAAGCAACTTTACTGCGCGCGGTCAAAGAGCTGACTCAATTCTGCACCGAGTGTAGTACTGCTCCTTTCGTCTTCAGGCGTTCACTTAGATTGCTAATGAAGGAGTAGAAGCGAAATGGAATGCTTTCAAAAATGCTTTTATTGTTTTGGAATGGTACTATTATTTGAAAGCTACAGCTTGGAGACGAGAAGAAATTTTTAATATCCACCCGCAGGTTGACGCCCGGCTGAATTCTGTGAACGACGATCCGTGGCAATCATTTATGACCACCTATTGACCCCATAATTAATCGCTTTAAACGATTTTCAAGTTATTAATACTTGCCCAGCGAAAAGGCTGATGTCATCTCGTGATTTAAACGTTTGCGTCAATAGGGCGGGGGGGCGCGTAAGGGATTCGCCTTCTCGTGCGCTGAGTCTAAAGCCAGCGACAATACGTTTCGAAGCAAAATGGGTAGTTTTCGCTTTTGAAATTTTTCCATACCTCCCTGTCTAGTTTGCTCATTTTAAAGGGTCTACTTGTATCAAAAAGGAAAGAAATCGCTAATGCTCATGGTCGAACCTCTTAGAGCAACCCTAAGTTGGCAACATATAGGAAATGGGCTTATGATGGAGGCCAAATGGTTGGGACCATTGGCCACAGTGATAACCGAACAGGAAATGAAGTGCTGCCTCGTCTAAGCGACATATCCATGGGGCGTCTGTAGCATGGCACTCAAGTACGAATTGATTATGGTATTATGCATATTGAAGTTTTTATCACTTTAATATGCTATGGGCACAATGGCGATGTTTTGGCGATCGATTCGGGCTGGCAGAAATGGATCGATTGATAATGAAAACCGCTGATTTGTTCTAGTGTTGATGCGCGACGATTTTGGGTCGTTTCGCGACTCGTCGTCGAACCGGAACGCCAACGGCCGAGGCCGCTATTTTTTGTCCTCCGCCCACTGCGAAGATGGTTTTTTACGGCGTCCATAGGGCGCCTAAGGTAGGGCCAGCGGAATGAGCATCTGTCGAACGCAGCGATGCGGTGTGTGCACGGGTTGTACGTCAAAGCCTTGCGGCACGTGTACCTACTGTAAGGACAATCCTCAGTTCGGAGGACCCGGCGTAAAAAAGCAATCGTGCGTTACTCGTCGTTGTATACGTGTGTTAGAAAGTAAGCTGCAACGAGAAGCTACAAGTAGTCGCGCTCGAGCCGGATGCGGTTTCTGCGCCGACTGCCGACTGCCTGACTGTGGTGTGTGCGTTATTTGCCTTGACCAACGTTTCTTTGCTGGCCATTTTTTGCCTGGCGCTCTGTGCACTAAAAAGAAGTGCGCCAATGCGCGGCCTCTTAACCACCCGTCCACTTCAAGTCATTTGTCATCGTGTTCGTCTTCGTCGCAGGATGCCATCGTTGTCGTCGACGGATGTTGTCCCAAGCCTAATCCGTCTTCCGTCATCGAGAAACAAACTTGCCACGATCAAATTAGGTTGCGGCAAGAGACGTGCGCGTCAAGGAAACGACAATCACGTAGTTCCGCTCTCGACTCAAACGCCTCTCATCTATCCTACTCGAAACGGCGTCAATCGGAACAAACGATTATAAATGGCAATGCTCTTGGCCATGACACGACGCAGAGACATCCGCTGTCAGCTTTCATGCCACCGCATTTTGCCCATCATTCGCCCATAAACCCGTTGACCAATTCAGCCGGTTATGCAGCAGACGGTTTTCAACGAGATGCCACTTCAATGGTAAACAATTTTGCGTCCGACTATCAGCCAACACGTTTCTTCCCCAAAGCAGCTACGAATTCTTGTGCCTCTTTTTATCCTTACTTTCCAAACGCGTATCGTCCACCGGAACCGCCGGCTGCCAATGGATTTTGTTGCACAGGAACAGCGGCCCTGCCGATTCCTTATTTCATCTCAGCGCAGACCCAACAACAACAGCAGCAACAGCAACACGGCGTGCAGCAGCAAGTATTGATGCCAAAGTCGTCTTCCGAAGTTGGTACCGGAAGCGGCAGTTCGTTCGCCTCAGCTCTGTCCGCCTTTTCCGACATTTCCTCGCCAATAGCCCATCCTCCTCAGGTATTCCCTTCGTCCGCTGTTCCCTCGGCAGGCAATCCAGACGCCTATTGCTTTGGCTCTATGCAAAATCATCCGCCGTCACATTTTGGCACCTATCCATCCTCGGACGTCCCTGTGCCGTTGTCTGCCTACGGTAGTCTTGCGCGGGATCCCATTTGGAAGCAGGCACTTTCAACGGAATCATTCAGGAGACATTCAACCTTTGTTGGCGCCTTTTCCGCCGTTGGGGCAGGCGATTATCATCACCACTCTGCATCAATGGCAGCCGGCGGTGGATACATGCGCCAGCCGGCTGTGGTCGATCCTGTAATGCAAACTGGCGATCATCAGTCGGTCGTTTTGCAGCAGTTGTGACGTCACGCATGCGCGTAGGCGTAGGCATGTTTGTTCCTCATATAGCATACGAATGTACCTTGTATTCATTCTTGCTTTCCCATCGTTCATTCATTCTGTTTTCTCTTTGTCTCAACTCAGTGTTTTTCAATTTCTACCGGTCCGTTGTGTGCCTAATACCATTACTTTTATACACCGACATGCTTGCCATAAGCGGTGGCTTGCCGTTTACCCGCGTGTTTTTTTTTATCCGCCCTCGAACTGACGGTGCCCATTTTTTTCGACTGAACAGCGCCTTCCTTGCCGTTGTTTCCTCTTCTGTTGCGTGTTGAAACGGTGTACTCTTTTTGGCGCGCTTTTCGCTCGAATCGTCCATTCCACCCGGCGGTTATTTTGATCGTTTTCTCGTCGAATATTTCTATAGCAAGTCGTTGTTAACTTTACTTATATAGTCAGCCGGTTGAAACGATTAAGCCGAAAGCTTGTTTGAGGCTGTGTACAGTAGGATTTGAATTTTCTATTTTATGCGCAGGTATGTTAAAATAATGTTATCGATAATAAATATGCTAGCTCTTCGTTGAGCAAATGCCGAACACTGCGTTTAGAATAAGGGTAAAAAGTGACCTTTTTTGGCACCACCGCGAATCACGTAATATCACTAGTGCCCGCACAATCGCCACTCAAGTTGGCCGAATTGTTTATCTGGCAAAGTTTACTGTTAAAAGTTTCTTCCAGAGTGAAACAGAGGAAATTGGGTAGACTAATTCAGCTGAAGGAAATTTTTTAGGAACTTTACTTTTGTGGAAGTCTTAATTTTTTTTGTAAGCGTGCATAGTGCCTCCCGTCATGACGGATGAAAGTCTAATGCTACGGGCTATTGAGACCAAATAGGGGGTAGCTTCAATGCATAAATTATTATCACTAAATGTATTAATAAAGAGGCGTAAGTTTGAAAATGGAGTTTTTCGCAATGGGCGCATAAATGTCCATAACTTGTACAGGAAAGCAAAAGACCTTGCGCTGATGACGAAGTTGTCTTTCAAGTGAATTATGAGCAGGGAGAAAATTTTATTTGCTTTGTAGCTTATCATATCACGTACGCTCGGATTAGGCACAATTCAAATGGTTGCTTTGACTGCAAGCACGCATCTGGTATTCAATGAATGAAAATGTCATGACGTCATATAGAGTACACAATCTCTTGGTTGCAAACGTCAATAAAACTTGATGACAGAAATCAATCAGTGCCAATTTTTTTGCAGAATAAATGTCGTCGACGAGTCTATCACTCCGCGCGCATTCAAACGTAACTTTTCCTATTTCACGTTTCGGTTCGCTGCAAAAAATAACTGTAAGCGCACTGCGCTAAAAGAATAATGGATTCAGATTGCCCTATTTTAAACGATTAGCGTAGAACAGATTATAAGAAGCATTTGCGCAGCGTTCAAATCAGCTGAAGCCTGAAATCCTTAACGCGTCAAGACTGCCTGTTCTGCGAATGTCATTTAGCCCGAAATTGGCATGAATCGTAATGGTTGTCTCAATATCGGAATTGAACTTTTTTTTTGATTGACGCGTTAGCTGATTCTTAAATTTAAAATCAAATGGAACTTTTGTGCCGGCTATTCGCGACTAGCAAACAGGTTTGCAAAATAAAGCATTAAGAATGCGGACGCTTTTGGCAAAACGGAGCAGCCAGTTAGTTCTTGCGTCAATCATTTTCAACACTGCTTTTACATGCATAAGAAACGATTTAGCATAATGGACATAAACGGTGGTGAAAAGGGCTCGTCGAGTTTGCTGAATGAATAAAAATCATTAAATGGTGCAGCAGTTTTTGTTGACTTGAATACTTTTGAAACATGTAGATTAATATCTTCTGTTTGCGCAATAGACTGCTGCAACCCGATAAAAGAGCATTAGGTCATACTGTTGAAGTTCAATTACGCCCAGCATGCGATGGAATGGTCCCCTCTGAAGGCGTATTTGAACTACGCCTACAATTACGTTTGGCTAATAATCAGTGGAGCCATCCACCGGGCGTTGGGAAAATATAAAAAGAAAGAACATTGTACATAGTTTTGTCTGATCAGTCTTTGCTGATAACCGTACTCAGTCGGTACCTACAGTACGGTTACCATCAAGACAAGGTCCCATCACGCCGTTGAGTTGGTTAGCGGGCAAAAACGCAACAAAAAAGAATTAGCAGTAAGTAGAGGCTGCTATGGTTGTTACAAATTTCCTACGCTAACGCTAAGCGAAGCATAAGAGCTGTTTTCAACAGCTCTTGAACTAGCTTTTAGTTAAGCTGCCGGACAAAAATGGGATATTCATGTTCAATTGAAAACGGTAGCCAGTCAAAAGAATTGGTTTGAAACTTGAAATGTCCAAAACAAAACCATCCGTATTACTCTACATCATTTTCGAGGAAAAAATTGATGAATGAATACTCAACTCTTAAAAGCAGCAAGGCAAAAACAGCTTATCATGAAATCTGCGTGTAACGCTCTTTGAAAGTCTACCTCGAAGTGCGTACCGATTTGTGAGATGAATCGGCAAGCGAACATTGCTGAACTAACCTAAGGTCAAAGCACAGCGCATGGAACATGTACATGCATTGTCAGGGGATTGCCGTTTCCCTTTGGGATTAAAAATAATAATTCCCGCTGAGATTTAAACTTAATATTTGGCTTTCAATAAACATTTTTAAATTAGCAATGTGGCTTTATTGACAACCAGCATGCCAGACAACTCAACCGGAATTACGAGTATTAACGAGCTGATGTTTGCCCATTAATGGAAAATATGAAAGCTTATGCAGGCCAGAATTAATAAAAATATATCGCTGTCGTTCGTAGGTTGGCATTCTTTAACTGGCGGCTTTTCCGCTGTGAAATAAAGGAGTATAATACTTGTTAAGGAGCGCATGAAACAGAGCCCTGCGTTGGTATTCATTTTAATTTTTCTTGTCTTCAGCATATTATCGTCTGCTCTATTTAATCACTGAGATCTAAATTTTTCTCTGTAACTGCCGCCCACAGAGTTAGACGCTTTTGAAATCGAGCAGGTCTTGGATTAGACAAAATAAAAAGTTTCTTATACCACCGTTACTGGAAAATGTTCTTTTATTAGTTAGTTTCATAACTTAAATATTTTTTCCGTGTGGAACGAAGGGGGGCTTCGTTTTTCCTAGTAGAAGGAACCATGCCGCGCGTGACAACATGTAACCTGCAGATTCTGTTCTTCCGTTACGGTAATAGCCATCATTCCAGAACAATTTCGGAGCGCTCAAGGGTAGTCGGTGGCGTAATTGAACGCTAGAATGTGACGCAGTGGGATAAACTGAATGGTTAAAGCAATTGAAGCTCGAAGTACAATGGCTGGTGGTGTTTTTGATCTGGAAATTACTGACGGCCCTCGACAGGACGAAGAGTCGGATGATGATTACATAAACGTAGCTGACGTAAGCTAATCCGGGATTTGTTGTCTTCAACATTTTCCCGATAGCTCTACATGCCTGTTTTAGGGTGAAATCGACGACGCACCTCCGAGCTCAAGTTTCGCGTAAGTTTCCCTCTCTCGATAGTAAACGTGCTGTGCGTGATCGAATGGCTTTACATTAAGTAACCAGCCTAATGTCGAAGTTGTGAATCTGTCCGAAGCTACAGTGAATCCGCCCAACATGCGCGTCGGTCCGGCAGATTTTGAACTTTTAAAAGTTTTGGGAAAGGGTGGATACGGCAAAGTTTTTCAAGTAAAGAAGACAAACGGTGTAGACTCGGGTCGCATCTTCGCAATGAAAGTGCTGAAGAAAGCTAGCATTGTACGAAATCAAAAAGATACGGCGCACACGAAAGCTGAACGAAACATACTGGAGGCGGTTAAGGTACGTACGTACTTTGTCTCTTTTTTGATCATGCCAAAACGGTTCCTTGTTCCTTCGCCGCATTTTGTTTGCCCTTCGTCACGTCAGCAGCTTTGTATTACATACGTTGCGGCGGAGAATCTCTTAAGAACAGTCCAAACTAGCGTTGCCCAGTTTGTGCATATCATTTTCTCTCATACATCACAACGTCACCAATTTTAACATTTCTCTACAATGTTCTTTTTATTTTTTACCAATTCTTTCCTAAAGCCGCTGACATTTGTAGTGTGATTTACGACCGCTAACAATGAGTCATCGGCGTCGTTCATTATTGGCAGATGCGCACTTCTAAAACTTTTGTAAGTGATCTCCTTAAGTAAATTTGAAGCGTGCACTTTGTCTTAATAATTGAAAAGTGGCGATCGCTTAGCGATGACGAGAAAACAAAGCTTTACGGCCTTAAGTTGAATACTTTTGTTCGTAGGCGTTTTTCTACACTCTATTTGATGTGCAGGTTCGACGTAATTCGCTCTACAGCAAGTGCCACTATCCTTTTGGTAAAATACCGAATTTATCCATTTATTTGCTTGACGCGACTGCGTCAAGCTGGAAGCCTTGTAGTTTTAGTAATGTTAGCTAGTGGTATTGAAACCTAAGCTTTGGGGCGATTGTTATCAGCTCTTCATTTAATGGTGACCTTACTGTCACCTTCAGCTGTATCAGTTTTTCCCACTGCTCTCAATAATGCTTCTTTATTGACATAAGACGGATAGTTGTTATCAGTGCTGATGTTCAAGTCTGCGACGCGAAGAGTGTGTAAACCCAACTCTTATGTTCTTATGAAAGTGTCAGCTTTCCCAGCGAGCATTCTTGATGCTTCTACAATTTTTTGAAACGTGCTCTAATGTGCCGAACACTCTGACGTCATGCGTTGTTATCTTTTTAGAGCTCCTTTATAGTGGATCTTAAGTATGCGTTTCAAACTGGCGGGAAACTGTATCTGATACTTGAATATCTTGGCGGTGGCGAGCTGTTCATGCATTTGGAAAGAGAGGGAATTTTCATGGAAGATACAGCCAGGTGCGTAACGACTAGAAATGGTTAATGTGTACCGAATTTGTTTAAGATTTTATCTGTCAGAGATCACGTGTGCTTTACAACATCTCCACCAGCAGGGCATCATTTACCGCGATCTGAAACCGGAAAACATTCTTCTTGACGTTACGGGTATGGTTACAATTTTTGCGCTTCGTAGTGGGCAAAGATTATGCAAATGCAGGGCACGTGAAACTTACCGATTTTGGTCTCTGCAAAGAAGCAATTAAGGGTGACGCAATGACTCACACTTTCTGTGGTACTATCGAATATATGGCGCCCGAAATTCTAATGCGTACTGGTCACGGTAAGGCGGTTGATTGGTGGAGTCTTGGTGCCTTAATGTACGACATGCTGACTGGTGGCGTAAGTGCTTTGTCCCTTTGGAGCAAAGTCGCATCTTTGTGTCACTGCAGCCTCCGTTCACGGCAGAGAATCGAAAAAAGACAATTGACAAAATTCTGAAGGGCAAACTGACGCTTCCTCTCTACCTCTCATACGAGGCTCGCGATTTGATAAAGAAGGTAACGACCACTGCTCTGAGTTCGATATAGGAAAGTGATTGCAGTGTTGCATTCTTGATCAGGGTTGCCTCATTAGGCAGCTTCTTTCGTACGGATGCTATATCGATTGTTATCTTTCAACAGGGCACTCTTTTAGTGTTTTGTTGGTAAATAACGTACATTCTTAAGCGTTGGGTGAATCAGTCCTTAAATGGTTGTGCAAAAGTTGCTTTTTCAGCTTTTGAAGCGCAACGTGGAGATGCGCCTTGGGACGGATGCATCGGACGCTGAGGCTATCAAAGCTCACTCGTTCTTTTCGTCAGTGAACTGGCAAGAAGTGCATTCAAGAAGTCTTGAGCCTCCCTTCAAGCCAAACATAGTAACAATGTTCTTTTGTTTACTTCTAAGCTCTATGTCGATGTGTTTGTAGTCTTCCGATGATGATGCTAGTCTTTTCGACTCGAAATTCACTAAGCTCACCCCGGTGGACAGTCCTTGCGACTATTCCCTATCGCGAAGTGCTAATTTGGTCTTTGAGGTAAGCCGGAGCTACAGTAGCCAACCTAAGATAAGCGTGTTTGTACTTTCAGGGATTTACATACGTTGCGCCTTCAGTTTTTGACGAAATGCATCGACCCCAACTTGTCAAGCCCAAGTCGCCACGTATAACGCACCAGTCAGAAGGAGAATTTTTCAGCGTCAGCCCAGTCGGCTGTTTGAACACTTTCCAGGATTCTTTAATCAATTCGAAAGCTTCCGGGCCAAAGTACGTTTGCATTGCAATATCAAAGTCGACGTTCTTAAATAGGTTGTTTACTTTTAATCTGCTAAAGCCAAAGTAAGGCTTCAAAATGGTACTCTATTTTTTTGCCTTTGCTGGTGTACGTGTGTGCACATTTTTCAATTTCTGACTGATCTAATTTTTCAGAAACGTTGGTGTGTCACGACGTTAAAATGCTAGTGAATGTCTGCCGACGGTAGGTGATTTTCAGGTTATTTTTTAAATTACTGTATTACTATTTTAAAAAAGTTTATTGATTTTAACTGAAATGTACTAAATGCTAATCTTACTTCACGCGAATTCTCATTATTTTTCGCTGAAACACAGTAACCTGAATAATCTTTGAATAATGAACTTTGGATGATTTTCTGTTAATGATCCTAGCAAGCGGTTGTGGTATAATGTAGCTTTTATTGATAGACCAATGTGTATTTTGAAACATTATGCTTTTGGTTAAGGAAGGCTCTTTTAAAGAGCATTAGTTTTGTTACGCGTAATAGAGCAAAATTCTCAGAATTCCGTTTGCCAGCAGATGCTGGTCAGAAATGAGTAGTTCTAACCCGCGAGCGCACATGGGTAGTTTAGACCTTAACTTGTTGAGTAGCCATTGAAGTTTAGTTTTTTGTAGATCGCGCTTGAACCAGTTCATGTAATTAGAGAATTGGGACGTTTATTGAAGAATCGTACAGACTAAGATGAACTCTTAACGTTTTGGAGCAGAATGCAACTGCTCGTTGACCTGTCTGGGCGGCGAAAAATTTGAACTCTGCTCTCAAATGTCCCAATTGATGTCCTGTAAAAATGTCCTAATTGTACCTTTGCACTTGAAAATATTCAATTGGCTTCAATATGCAAATTTATTGTAAGCTCTTTGGTTTTATCGTGTTTTAAGTTCGACCGTAGTCGATTTTGTCCGAGTCGAGAAAGTGAGGAGATCACTGCGTTGATTCTCTGTACCCAAACAAATCATACTTAGTAAGCGTTGCAACTTTTTAGATACTAAATTTAATTTTGTGTTACTCTCATTTGTTTTACGTATGAGATGCGTTGTTCAGCAGCTCAAACGCAATGCATTTTTTGCAGAATTTGAAATCACGCTTTCATCCGCGTTGCCGGGCATAAATGTTTACTTCGACAAAACGCTCACCGTTTAGACTTCATTTCCACCAATTGGTCGTCGATTGCTTCAGATTTATGCTTGTAATGCGATGACGAACTGTTTTTACCGTTTGTTAATTTTTGCGGTTTTCGCGTTTTTCGAATATCACCACGGAAGTTGATGATGCGCGCATTGATTCTGAAGAACTGCAAGTGCGCGCGCCTCTTTAGCTTATGTTTTTGAGGAAGGTTTGTGCGAACTATTGCTTTTTGAATGTCCGAATAAAGTTGTGCATTCTTGCCTGTGGCAATTATTGCTCCTGCAGAACTCCTTTCTGACTTAGGCGCTTCAGAGTTTTAAGTGGTGCTGATATGCATAAGAAGAATTTTGAAACTAAAGCGATTGTTCGTAAATATTGAATGCAGTCGACTATTGCAGTAAACTTTGCCTGCTGCGACAAATCTAAAGTTTAATAACGTTTCGTAGGCTCGTATAAATTCAACCTAATGACCTACTGGTGGAACTTTATAAAGTTAGGGAAAACAGTGGTGGAAAAGAGGTTGTAAGCTTGTTTACTGGCCTATAAAACTCATTGAGAATGTCCTGTAAATGGGCAACGTATTTTCAATAAATAGTAGTGGAAGATTTTTGTGTAGTACTCGTTGTTCCATTGCGATTTACGCAAATTAACAAACGAGAACCTATCGATCATTTTAAAATTCAAAAATTCTACGCTCTTACTGTAACAGCAAAAAATGCAACAAAAGCATTAGCATATTCGAAAATTTGAAGCGAAATAACGATTATTCAGTTGCTCTGCGAGGCGTTAAATGCCTTCGCTGTATTGTTTCCTTTTAAGCTTCTGAGTCGTAATGTTTGCTAATGAATGCTTGATCGAATTTTTCAAATCAGCTTAAATTCACTGGCGGCAAATAACGGTGATTTTTTTTGCACTTTTTGTCGAATGCCATCCTCTGTCGAACACTCAGGAAAACACGTTTCGACCGAATGGTTAAACGGCTAAAAAAAAACAATTTACGCACTATTTCTTCGCCACAGAATGCAATGATTCTCTCAGGCGTATCCTATCATGTGTCACAAGCGTAAATTAGAAATTTGCGCAAGCCTATGTGAAAGTTTCGTTTTCCTAAACAAAGGAAAAGACGGAGTAAGCAGTCTTAGCATTTAGGAAGGCATATGGGCGAGGGGCAAAGTCCTTTCAAGAAGAACAGGGCGGTTTCTCTCTTTCGTAGCAAAGCCTTAAGATCAAAAAGTATTTCAAAATTTTTATGCGGTTATCGAAGTTATAGCGACATGCTCTTCTAAAATTTCAATGTGAAGTTTATTCAGCCAGCTGAAGTATTCTTATTTTGTTTATTCAAGCTGCTTTGCTATTCGCCTTGCCACCCTACAAATCTGCGTATGGCGGAAGAAACATGTATACTCCGCGAAACCGCCGTTTCTCACCGGCTTATTTTCTGAGTGTAACTGTCTTAAAATTTCTGCTCCTTTTCTCGGAATATGAACATCTGGTTATGTCTTTGTTCGGTTTAAGAAAGCATATTTGCGCGTATTTAACTGACTTTACTAAATTGCGTCATCGCGCAAACAGTCGCGTGTGCAGTAAAGCTTTGATTCGCCTCTTTTTTGGACACTCCACTTCGTTAGCTGAAGAAAGTGTTTTGTTTCGCTTTTGTCCTAAGGAAGCTATGGTCGCATGTTGCTACAACTCGAAGTTACCACTGCTTTAGTGTTTTCTGAGTTTCCTGAAGCTTAATCTTCAGAGTCCAATTTTACAGGCTTAAGGAGCCATTTTGCATGAATACTGCAACCGTTCAATGTTTGTTGATTGACTAGCATTGGTAGTGCGGATGCGCAGGCTATTGCTGTACGTCATTCACGTGATTTTGCATTCACGTCTCGAAGCTCCGTGCTTTTAAACGCACTGTTGACTTTGGCGTGCATTTTACGTCGAGGAGCTTTCCTTTTTTGCAACTTTCAGACGTAGAAAGAGAATGCCAAATGGTTACAGGTTTGCAGACAGTGTTGCCGCTGTGATTCGTTTTCCCTGCTTTTACGTGTGACCCTTTTTGCAATCGACTCGTAAGTAAGCTTTCCTGCGCCTCGATGCAAACCCTTGCGTCTGTGCGTTCGCAGCTTGCACCGTGTGGTCTAAATGTTGCACTTGGGGTTGCAATGCGTTCGGCCTTTTGCAGCTTTGCCGCTGGCGTAGCGCCGCGGAATCGATTTCAATTTCTTAACCGCCAAGACGTTATGTCCTTCTTCCAAAAGGACGGATATCTCAACTTCACCTCTGCGCAATTGCACGACGCGTTAACGACCCTACGTTGGCTATTTAGGCGATTCGATTTGGCGATTACAATTGTCCTTCTTCCATCGTAGGCTGCCAAAGAAGTCCCGACAAGGGCTCATAAATTTGCGATGACTGTTGCTAGCAAAAAGCGAAAAATGAGTCAGGCCGGCGGCTCAAAGCAAAAGTCCGCGGTAAGTTTTCCCTTTTGCATCGTTGCGCAGTCACGATAAAGCAATTCAATGTTTCATTTAGTCGTCTCCTGTATTGTAAATAATTCCAGTTCGTCAATGCTATTGCACATTTGCAGTTGACGAGTGCAGGCGCGTTTTCGCGCGCGCGGAATATAAATTGTTTGCTATTGCGTTTTTTAAGTTGGTCGGCATTGAAAATTACTTGAATTTCATACTCATACTGTAACTATTGCTTCACTGGCGGCAATTTTAGATCAATAGGCTTTCCATGCCATTATTCTTTTCTCTTAAAGATTGTCGTTGGTTAAAAAATCTCAACACAGTGTCAGCTTGAGTATACAACGAATAATTTGTCACTTTCTTGTTTCATGTATCTGTCCAAGGAAGATTGCTTTTATTTTTTTTTTCCAAGGAAAGCAAACCTTAGGGGCGTCCATATATGAGCGGTAAACATATTCTTTACGCGGGCTACTGGCCAAGTCTAGACATGGTCAGCGCAAGAAGCTTTGTCATTGCGTGAAAGGGGGAAACTGCGACATTGCTTGTATGGTCCCTTTGAAGGGGGAAACCGGTTTTGCCTTCCCCAGTTTCCTCAGCTGTTGCTGTCCTTGGACTTCTTTTATGCTTTGTTCAACTTTTGCCTTTCCGTTGAACGCGTCATTACTTGTCAAGAGTGGAAATGTCACAGGTCCGCTAAAACATCTGGTCTCGATTATCATAATGTCATTATGCCGTTGTGTTGGCGCCTCCAGCATTGACCGATGTAGATATCCTGTTTCCTAAAGTCTTTGAACGTGATCGTATGGTCGGTCGGGACGAGCGCTGTTTCCATTTGCTTCTTGCCGGTGCTGTGTTGTTTGCGCTGTTCGGTCGCCCATTCTGTGGTGCCGTTTGTTTCTGCTCTGCAAAGGTTGACAGAAAGAGTGGCTTTGCTGACCTTCGGCGGTCGATTAGAAATGGCCTTTAGCTTCATTACAGTTGGTCCAGCGGTTGTGAGCGCTTACGCGTTGTCAGCGGTCACGGAATAGTCCGCAGATGGACGTGTATGTACAATGGAGGACAGGCTTGTCGCAGCGTATTGTTAGCTCGTCGTTGTCACCTTGGTTTTACCGTATCTCTGACAAGATGGGTCACGTCTGCTCCGGTGGAAAGCGGCGAATTTATCGGGTGGGTTATCACCTATCATTATTTCAATGTGCTCCTTTAATTAGCTACTTTCCCTTTCTCAGAAAGACGCCTTCTCTCGTGGACCCTTTCAGTATCAATATTTTTGTCACTATCTTTAACCACACGCTGTGCCTTTACTTCCGCGGCAGCTGTATATATTGCTTAATGAGGTTGGCAATAATTGAGCGAAAGTCCGTTGAAGCTTTTCATCTCGATCGTAGGTAGCGTGGGGAGTTTTTTTGCATAAAAATATTTTGAATGAATAATGGGCATTGAATTTTTAAATTAGTTTATCCCTTTGCACTCGTACAGCAAAGCGAAGTTCGTTCGCGTCCTCTTGTTGCTCCGTATGCATTGTGGCTTCTGCTTGGTTGCAAGTGTCTTAGCAGTGCGAGTTGAAGAGTCGTTCTTTGCATTGTTCGTGCTTTGTTCCAAAGAGCGAAAGAGTGTGCGCATAGGTATTTTTTTGCGCGCTACCCGAAGGCCGCATTTTCATTGATTGAGCACAGGTTTTTTGCTCGTCAACGGCCAAATCGAAGAATGGCGTACGCGCGCGCGATGCATATGCAGTTTAGATTTTGAAAAATGGCTAATTGGGAAGCGGCTGCAGCGTTTTAGGCGAAGTGACTTTTTTGACGAATAAATTTTTAATAAAGCACGACTGGCACATGTTCCATTGCTGTCGACGTGTGTAGTTCACGTCTCGTTCAATTGATCTTCTTGTTGTCCAGATGGTCGTCACTTTCAGACAAATTATCGACATTTTTCGTCCTTGGAAATCCAATGAGCACACTTTTATTCCTGAAGGCGACAGTTAACGAAAGCTCATGTTTAATGAACGCTTTATTAGGAGGTGGTTGTTAATTGTAGGGAGCGGCTATCCGCAAATGCTTATTGCTTAATGGTTGTGGCCACCATTTTTCCGTTTAGGCTTTCGAAGGCGGCCATTCATTTTTTGCCGCAGTGCCCCTTTCGTCCGTCTGACGTTTGATGCGCGTTCAGTTGCCAAGAGGATAGGTGTGACTGCGGCAGCTCTGTTTTTAATTTTCTGCTAACTTGCATGTTGGACAAGGCGGCCATTCGAGTAAGTGTGAACTTTGCTGCTGCAAACTGACAATGACGTTCCATTTTCATTGGTTGCTTCTCTTTTCTTATGTTAATTTTTCACGCAGCGATCGCGCGCATTCGGGCGAACTGGGTTAGCTGTCGTTTTTCCTTTTCGTAACCTTGAATTCCCTTTTTTTAAACAGCTGACATTTTCCACTTCTCCTAATCCATTCCGGGTGATTAGTCTAATTATAGGTGCCATATTTTGTTGTTCATCACCAAGTTTGCATTCTCATAGTTTAACGAGCGAGTGCATTCTCTCAGCTAAAACTATTTGCGCATTCAGTGATGAAGTGTTGTCTTGGCTAACAGTTTATTTCAGTGCGCATATTTTCGTAGAGAAGCGGAAAGCCAAGCACTTGTTGTTGTCTGAGGGCCCATAATCGGCTGCGACTCAGTAGGCGGTGTTCTCGCAGCCGAGAGCTGACATGAAAAATGTTATCAGAATTTTTGAGAGCTTTGTTTATTGATCTTTAGTGGACGATATCATTCATACAGGCAAAGTGGTCGCCCGAAGTGAGCTAGCGATCTTTCTTGGTTCGCTTTGCTAAATATACCTAAGGGGATCATGACGCGCCCAGTGGCGCCACCGTTGCGTTATCGGGTCGGCGCGACTTACTTTTATGGTTCCTATTAGGTTCGAAATGAAACGATGAAGTTGAAATGGCCTTTTCCAAACTTTCTCTACGCATAACCAATGTACAGACGTTTGCAGTGATGTAAGCGGCACGCAAATCGCTTTCCTATCGTCAAAGCAATTGTTGGGAGCACTGTTTGCGAAGTTGAATCGAGTGGCAGTTGGCTCTCTCATATTTATTTGGAAACTTTGTTTGTCTTCGTCCTACCTTACGCTATTGTAGCGCAACTGCGAACTTGTCACTTTCTAAACAAAAGTACGCGTCGTCGTTTAATAACGCCATTTCGCTTTGTTTATTTGGTTGTGTGAAGTTTAGGAATTATTACAAAGCATTCCTAATTGCCTCACTTAACGAGCGTTGCGTATATCCTAATCTAATCGGAAGGCAGAATTACAAACGCTTAGGTTCGGTCCAACTTTCGCCGGATGCCGCGTTGCACATTGCAGTAAAGTGAGATATTGCACCGCAGTGGTGACTTGAATCATCAGCGATCCAAAAAACTGCATCCCGCCTGCTTTGGGCGCTGGAAATTTGTTTATTCAAATTATGAGCTATGTGCTGTTGTCAAAATTTTTGGAACTGCGCTCGTTTGCAGCAGACTGTTGAAATCCAGTATTTGACTTCATTGTTGCAAAAGGTGTCAGTATTCAGAGATAGTGACTTAATTTATGCTACATGTTTCGGTATGACTTTATATGGGATAGGCAGCTATTTTCAATGTAACTTATTTTTTCGTTCCGTCAGAAAGTTGTAAGTGAGAGCTTAATTGGAATTTCCTTTTTCGTAGGTGAATGCTCACCCAACAATTTCCCGCGATGACAGTTTGATCAATAAGAAGCTGCCCGAAGAATTGCTGCTTAGGTATAGCCAAAGGCGATTGTCCTAATAGCGTTTTCAGAGATTATTGCCATATTCAGAATATTTTCTTATCTTGACATTGTAAGCTTGTGTCGCTGTGCCCAAGTCTGCCGCACGTGGAATGTGCTCGCCTTGGACGGCAGCAATTGGCAAAATGTAGACTTATTCCAGTTTCAAAAGGACATAAAGGTGTGAGTCTTCTTTTCTCTCTTCAAATCAATGGCTTTCCATTTAAGGCGTCTGTTGTGGAAAACTTAGCCAAAAGATGTGGGGGATTTTTGAAGAAACTCAGTCTGCGAGGCTGCGAAAGCGTCCAGGATGGCGCTCTAGAGTAACAATCCCACTTTTATTTGTTCTATTTTACTATTATGTGTATTCTTTTTAGTACTTTTGCTCGAAAATGCAGTTTTATAGAAGAACTGAATTTGGAAAAATGCAAACGATTAACAGATCGGTAAAGGGGGACTTTTTAAGTAAAAATGATTAAAGCATTCATTCGTAGCTCCTGCGAAAGTCTGGGTAGCAACTGCAAAAGGATACAAGTTTTAAATTTGGACTGCGTTTCCGGTGTCACCCAGAAAGGACTGAAATTCATAAGGCACAGGCAGCGGGTTGGCTTTGAAGTTTTGGTAAACAACCTTTTGTAGCGACGGATGCCTCAATCTGGAGTGCTTGAATATCTCCTGGTGCAATCACGTCACCGACGATGGCTTGGCGGCTATCGCACGGAATTGCAGGCGTTTACGAACCCTTATTTGTAAAGGATGCACGGGTGTAAGGAAAACTTTTTGCCCCCCGCATATTGCACAACACGCCAAGCGGCCGCTGAAATCTTTTTTCTTATCCTTTAGCTGACCGACGATGGCTTGAAGTACGTTGGCGAAAGTTGCAGCGACTTACGGGTGCTTAATCTTCAAAGCTGTTCGGTAAATTGGCTATATTCCTTTGTAGGGTTTTTTTTGACTAATGCCTTAAAAGTGTCAGCAATTGCCAAAGGCAGTGCTTTTAGCATTTTTTCGTTTCATCTTTTTTAGCACCTTACGGATCAAGGAATCCAATATGTGGCAGCTGGCTGCCATCGTCTGGAATATTTATGCTTGTCAATGTGTTCTCGCATTACCGATAGGTCGCTTCAGGCTATTTCAATGGGTTGCCAACTGTTAAAGTAGGTTGTTCTCCTTCTCTCGAAATTGCCCCCTAATTCGCTCAAGCGAACTTTCACTGCCTACTTTTAATTATGCATTTTTGCTATATTTTCAGGCGTGCTTTGGCGCGCGCATCGCCATGGTAATAATCAACACTAACCGTGTTCTCAATTAGCAGAACAGCGTTTGAAAATTGTTTTAGTAGCGCTAACATTATGCTAATAATGACTTCTGCTTGCGAGCGTGCCTATAAGAGTAAAATGGCTGAAAGGGTTTTAACCCAGTTGTTACAAACATGCTTAATGCTCAAGCAGATGTTGCGATATGAACTTGTTCAAGTTTCTATATTACAATTGAAACTTCCTTTCAGGGACTTAGAAGTCTCCGGTTGCTCACTGCTAACGGACAGTGGCTTTCACGCTTTAGCAAAGGTGAGCGCGTTCTCATAAGTTCATCTTTCACTTTGATATCTTTCGTGTACGACGCAACAGGTGGGTGGATGAGCATTTTCTCGCTGCCTTAAATAGGTTCAGAATGAACATCTCTGATCTGGCGAATATCCATACGTTTACAGGCTCATTTCGCTGAGTGTGACATGTTCTAGAATTGCCATGATTTGGAAAGGATGGATTTGGAAGACTGCTCATTGGTAGGCATTTTGTCGTTGCGTTCAGGTGGATGACAAATAGTATTGTCATTATGCAGATCACTGACCAGACGTTGGCTCATCTTTCCGCCGGGTGCGGCAGCTTAATAGAACTAGTTAGTTTGGCTTGTTTGAAGCATTAGCAGCTCTGTTTGCTATATTTTGTAATTCATCATAGAGTTTGTCGCATTGCGAATTGATCACCGACGAGGGCATAAGAACGTTGGCTCTCAGCTTGGGCGCGTTGGACAATCTGACCGTGTTAGAGTTGGACAATTGCCCGCTGATAACTGATCAGGCCTTGGATTCATTGCGCGAGTGTCGGGCGTTGAAACGCCTCGAACTGTACGATTGTCAGCAGGTGTCTCGAGGCGGCATTCGCAGGTTCAAGGTGCGTATACTGAACTTCTGTTATCTTTTATCGTCCGTCAATTATATGCGTACGTTGTTCTGTAGCAAGTGGCGCCCAACGTAATGGTGCACGCCTACTTTGCGCCGGCAACGCCGCCGGTACACCAACGTCGAAGTCAGCGTCGCTATTGTCGATGTTGTATTATCATTTAGGTGCATTAGGAAGAGATAGTCGACTTTCCCGTGACTACTACTACTACTAGATTTCAGCATCGATCGAAAAACTACGTCAACGAGATTGTATCTAAAAGTTTGATCCCTTTAGCCATTCTACCCATTATTGTGCTCCTCCGTGTCGTCGTTTCGTTTAATCCAGTGTGTGTACGCTCCATTTTTTGCTCGTTATTTTTGGTCTGTCAATTTTTACAGCAGCGATGCAATTTTCGTGTAAATGGCTACAAAATTTATTTGTTTTACAAAGTTGCCAACAACTTAATAAGATGCTTTGGTCAAGACGTACATGCCGTCGTAGCTAACTTTTCCATGCATCAGATTTTATCAGAGCTTATCCGTTCGCGTCGTTGGGCAGTTTTTTGTGAGGTACAGAAAATGGACTCAGTATTTTCTGCTTTCGAGTATGTAAAAGCTACGCTTGGATAAGCTGCGTGCCTTTTTGATGCATATGTAAATGTGTTTTCGTAGTGGCGGTAACCAACTCCCTTTACGAAAAAGTTTATTTTTGCAATTGGGTTTGTTTTCTGCGTCATTTAAATGACCCAACGTAGTGCTGTGAATGTGGATTGTTCGGAAATCCATCAAAGTTTGCGGAATGAAAGACTTCCGCATTCAGTGACAAAAAATCGATTCATTTTTGTTAGTTCCTCTTACATCATTTCTCAACTGACTAACCTTTTTCCTTCAAGGGAAGGAATCAGATGGAATTGGTTTTTTGCACTTTCGTCTTCAATGCAATTTGTTATCGCTTTGCTATCCTCGCTGGCTTAACGAATGGCTTCAGAGGCATTTTGTAAAAGGCGAAAAGGCCGGTCTTACATTTGGTAATTGTTGCCAGTTTTAAAATTTTACAAGGTCTTCAATTTCAAATACTTAAATATGACAGTACACATGGTACCTGCAAGTCAATGAAACAGACCACTTACAGGCTTCAATTTCAAATATTTAAATATGACAGTACACATGGTACCTGCAAGTCAATTGGCCTTCCGCAATTTTCGTTATCCGAGCAACACCTTGGTAACTATAGTCCGGTTTTACCGTAACTTATAATAATTAACAAAACAAAAGGATAAAACAAATCGTGAGCTGTGCGTTAGAAAAAAATTTCAGTAAATCGTTCAATAACGTTCTTGACAAGTTGGCAAATTCAGTTCAGAGAAAATAATATACAAAAAGAAGAAGAATAAGAAAAACAAAGCAACCACTAAATAAATACACAGCGTTTCTTCAACCCACGTTAACAAAACAATTATTATGAAGTGTTGGTAGTTGTGGAATAAACGGTTTGTTTCCCCGTTCATATGCACAAGAAGACGACCTCGAAGCTTTCGGAACACTTCTGATTCCGTCGTCAGCCGCTGACGAACAGGGAAATAAACAATTTACTGCAGAACAACAAAGAGCTGTTATGAAGCTTTATAATTTCAACTGTTGATAGTTACAAGCAAATTGAGAAATATAGCTCCAATAGTTTACTTGCACCCATCGCAAGCGAATTGTTCGAATTGAAAATAGCTATAACACTTTCTGCTTCTCTTAGCATGGCCGCTCGTCGATCTCTCTTTTGCGAGGTTCATCCTTGATTATGTCGTCAACTCTCAAAAGCATTTCTGCAGCTTCAGCTGCTGAATTGAGCGCCGAAAGTTTCACTCTGTACGATTCGAAGATGCCCATACTCATCATGTCACCAACGGTACCATCATTCATGTCTTCAAAACATAAGAGAGCTTTCCGCGTACGTATAAGAAAAGATATTTTAGTTTCTTACCTAATCCACAGGTCATTTTACCACGCGCATGCGCTGCCCTTAGCTGTGATACCAATTCGGCCGAGTCGTATCCACCATTTTCAGCCAAAATTTCTGGTATATGGAGTAATGCACGAGCAAATGACTCCATTGCCAACGCCTGCTTGCCCGGAGTTCGCGATGCTACAGCGGACACCGCAGTGGCCATTGCAACTTCCGAACAGCCTACAAATCAGCCTACGGCTAAGTTACGGTGGCTGAGAATGCGGGCTCACCTCCGCCAAGAACGACTTTCGCTTCCTTCATATGGACGGATAATACGCATAAAGCATCGTGCAACGAGCGCTCCGCTTCGTCGAGAATTTGTTCGGTAGCCCCGAAAACCACTATGCTGCACGCTGCTCCCACAGGAACGCCTAATTAAAGAAAAAATCTGATTCCCCGCCAATTACCAGTTAAACAGAATCAGTAAAATAACTTGTTTTTACGTTCACTAAAGAAAAAATGCTGAAACAGAAACGCGCCGATATGGCTTAACTATACTGTAAAAATTGAATCGGTTACGGTAGCTTATTCCTTAATTATCATTAGACGTTCAAAAATTCGTGCACCTTAACTTCGTTGCTATATGAATAGCTTAGTAAGTGTGTTACTGAAAAACGGCTTTGAGCAATCAATATAATTTGTTTGCAGCAAAGCGCGTGTGAAACAAGTTTGCATACCGCTGAATCGCAAGTAGGTTTTCTCGCCGATCTGGACAAGTTCAATCAAGTCACAGTAGCCCAATTTGTTCTTCTTCGGATTGTCAAAAGTTGATACAATGTCGCCGCCTGAAGAATCAAAAATGGAAAAGGCATATTAGTCAAAAATGATCGCTTACCCAAGACTAGAGCAAGTTGCTCAATTCCAGAAAAGTCGGCATGTTCAATAGCCATCACTTTAGCATCGGCAAACAACTGCTCAGGATAATTGTAGATCAGCTGTCGATTGATGAAAACATTGATATCATGAGCGACGATTTTATTAACTTTGTTTTTCATCTTCTCCTTTTCGGCTTGCTCCAACTCGGCCAACTTAGCCACAGCGCTCACTTTAAATCTTGCGTCATACACCTAAGCAATTAAGTCATGAAACAAGCAGCTTTCACGTGACTTCATACTTTAATCTTGTCCACATCCATAGCGGTATTTGCAATAAGAATGCGAGCTTTCTCTATTCTTTGCGGTTGGTAAAGTCCAGGGCGCTTTGGCAGCAAAAAGCCATCATCCAAATATGAATCAGTCAAACTGCCACCGAGCACTTTTATTACGGTGACAGATTCGGCAGTTTCGCTTCTCTGAAAAGTCGCAAAGCATACGAATGTGACGTGTACGGCAAAGGAGAAAATACCTTAGTGCGTAAGGTGGCATCTACTGCCAGCTTAGCGAAGTGTTCTTTGTAGGAAGCCAAAATCTTCGAACCTAAAGTTGTCTCAGCAATCTTCTGCAAATCGTTGCGAAACTCCTCTGCATTAGAACTACGGCAAAATGCGTAAATTAAAACGGGTAAGCAAAGCTTGTGAACCGACGAACCTGGATACTCGCGCGCAGCTACGCAGTTCATCTCTGCATACTTCGAGAGCTTTGCGCCAGCCGGCAATTATTGTTTGTGGATGAAGGTGCTGTTCTTCCATCAATCTTTCAGCTTGCTAAACGTTACCGCCATATTAGTGCAAGGATGGGACATAAAGTCGCGTGCTTAAACCTTAAGCAGGCTAGCAGCTAGGACAACCACGGTTGTGGTCCCGTCGCCCACTTCCGAGTCTTGTACAAGAGATATATCTACACAAAACGGGTAAACCAGCAGATCCTAACACAAAAACGAGAAACATACCAACAAGGACTTTAGCTGCTGGATTGTCCACACCGATGGCTTTGAGTATGGTGGCTCCGTCATTCGTAACTTTTACCTGGTCCGCAGCTCCCGGTGATGAAGACAAAAGAATCTTGTCCATCCCTTTAGGGCCCAAGGTGCTCTTTAGCAAATCACCAATTGCCATAGCACCGATAAACGAGGACAACCGCGCTTCTTCGCCTTTCTCTTCTTCGACCGCCGGTTCCAATATTTGTACTGGATTGAAGATAATCTGAAAAATAATACATAAAAGCAACTATAATTTAGAAAGGCAACAGTGATTTACCGGAAAAGCCATGATTCAATCTCTTAAAGAACCGAAACGATCAACCGTAATCTCTAAATCAACCGTAATCTCTAATAAAGTAAATGATTAGCAGGTCAGGTTGAAGGTCACGTTCACTCATTTCTTTTCTATCATTCAGAACAGCGCGCTTCCAAGCGAGACAAATTATTTTTCGCTTTAGGATCGTACTTTTGCTTAAGCTTAGAGAGAAGCTGTATCTTCCATATGTAATTAATATGCAGATTGGAAGTCCTTGTCCAAACCCAGTGACAGACAAAACAACGCATATTTTTAAACAGCTTCTGCTTCTCACGTCGTACGTTTGGCTAGGTTGCTGCAGACGTTAATGAATATGGCCGTTCTTCATTTTCAACAACACAGGATGTAGTAAGCTTTTGCACAGTCATGCGGATTTTTTTGAGGATAAAAATTGTAAATGATTAAAGGAAAGAAAGTGTTTCATGAAAACAAGGAAATCCTACCGATTCTTTACCACGCAACTTGTATTCAAGTATGACAGTTCTTACTCATCATTTTTACTGTATGCCCATATTCTTCCACATGTGAGCTTGGTTAATGTCATAGCGTTCTGCTCGTTGATCTACCGTGCAGAGATTAATTAGCGCAGCATTTCTGGCGCACGGATCATGTGTCGAAAGGTAATTATTGAACTGCTGGTTGCATTGTCGTAATGGCAGTAGGCATATACGAAACCATGATGACTCGAAACTGTATGATACATTTGATTACATGTCTGCAATTCTGACCATTTTTACCACGCATTTAATATTGCGCGTCTTGGCAAGACTTAAATTCTTTTATTGTAGCCGTCTCGTTACGCCACGTGCCTACTCATATATATGGCCAGTGGAATGCTCCAGTAAAACATTATGATTTTTAAAGGTACATATTTTGTTTGTAGCAGTATCAATTAAATGTCCGCGCTTGACGCAAGGTAGTACATATTGTTGCCGCTATCGTGTCCACGATTTCTGTGTATCATTTGCATTAACAGAACATCCGTTACTAATAATTGCTACGGCTTAATATCTTAACGTTAATGTGATAGTGTGTAATTTTTCAGACAGTATTTCGTCGAACGAAGAACCATCGAATAATGAAGCCCGTTGTCGTGGCCTGCGAATGGCGACACGAAGAATTTGGAAAGTGTCTACTAGGTACTTGATTTTCAGATTACTGTATATAAAATCTTAACCGTTTCTCAGCTGTTGTATTTTTATAATGTTTTGTGTTTAGAATATGTGTTGCTTGTTGTTAAATTCTGAAAAATCCCGCGTTCCCATTCCCTTTTTACAAATTGTTTTATGAGCACTGTGTTCGTTCAAAAATAATAATTCTTTTTGAAAGTAAGCTTTTCTGTTGCGTCATTAATGATTTTCAAGTTAGAATAAATTGCAACTATACGTACTTAAGCTTCCAGCAAGTTTCATGGGCAAGTTCGATTCACTGATGAAGTTAAGGATGTCGACTTTGTGATTACGCAAGTTGCCGTGGGCATTTTCGTGACGTGCAACAACGATGCAGAAAATATGAAAGCCCGACAGAAAGTAGTCACGATGAGGCGTTACGTGGTTTTGTGCAAATGGGCGCTGTTGTTTCTTCGTCGCTTCATTCTTTTTATTTTCGTCATAGAACGATCAGATAATTGGAGTCGTTATTGTTCGTCGAATAGCGAATGATACTAAGAATTTTATTCGCCTCCAACAGTTGGCTACGATCAACTTTGGCTTTAAGACTGTTATCGTTACCCAAGTCGACCAGGCGGCAAGATTTGTCCTTACGCTGGTAAGCAGAGATCAGTTTCTACATTCCGATACTCCTTAATTCTTCGAAGCTAGAAGTACTTCAGATCATCTTTCTTAATGCTTACTAGGCTTGGGCAAAGCATGCGAGTGTGGCTTGTGAACCCACATCAGTTCATACCAATGAAGATTTAATGAAGCCGCTCGAGAAGATTCCTCAATTGGGTCCAGTTAGGGCCAAAAAGCTCTTACAGCGTTTTGGAAGTAAGCACGCGGTTGACCTGGCTGACTCATTACTAATTCTATGTTCAGCTGTTGGAAGAGTTTGCACTGCGTCAGTAGAAGTAACTTATACGTTATGATTAACGACGTGTACTAGCCTGCATTGCTTATAGGAACTAGCAGAAGTAGTTGGCATGAAAGTAGCCGAAGAAGTGAAGCAATTTGTGAGCAGTATGCCTCAGAGTTCTTCTGAAACTGCCGGAAGTTCAGGGCAAATTTGATTTGCAGGTACAGTTGTTACCGCGCGCGTCTGATAAAGTACAGCACCAAGTAACGCGGTTGGCTTTTTTGCCTCTTATGACGACTGGTGACAGTTGATAAAAATATACAGCGTTGATGTCCAGAGCTTTCGAGACTCATTTGGTCCTGTTTTTGGCGGGAAAGTATACTGTACACCGAAACGCTTTTCCGCTGAAGACGAGACCAGATGAATCCCAAAAGTGCCCGACGTAAAACCTTTTTATTTTTATCAGCGGACGCCAGTCGTGAGTACGTACAGCTATGCTTTCAGTTTAAAGAAATAGCCCGTGTTTGAATGATAAAGTTTTCCAGTAATATCAGCTTGCGAGAATTGCACTATTCTTTCCTGTATTGATACTGTTCTATGAATTTTACTTCGATTGTTCGACGTGCATGCGGCGGAAGGCCTTCCTAAGGTTCGCAGTATTATCTGTTAACTCATCACTGAGTTGCCATACGTTTACAACAGCTGCTTTGTCGCTGGTGGCTAAGAGAAGAGATGTTTCAGGATTCCAACATACTAATGGAGCTTCTGTCCAATCGTTGGAAGCATTGAAGGTGAAACATGGCGAATCGCCACTCTTCAATATATCGTAGAGAGCTACGCGGCCACCTGCTGTCGAACATCCAAAGATCGTTGGAGAATTGGTTGACCAGAAAAGACAACGCACCGGTTGGTCAATTGAATATTCCCTTATTGGAACATTGGAAGGCGATAAGAAGAGTTTTATCTTTCCATCCATTCCGGACGAGCAGAAAAGGCCATCCAAAGATGGATTTGAAGCTAAGCAGTAGACTGCGCCCCAATGAGGATCGAATTGTAAGAGAACGGGATTATAATGGGGCATGCTGGACTCAGGTGTCAGAACGGACTTGGAAGGTTCCTTTGACTTGACGTTGCAAAGGAATAGAGCTCCCGTTTCGCCAGCTGCCACGAAATCTCCAGTACCTCCGGCCAGGATAGCCAAGTCAACGATGCCGGCTGGCCAGTTGGAGTGGACACTGCCTCGTAGCACTCTGGGTAAACGCTCTTGCGTTATCACAAACGAACGATGCAATTTTAGTTTTCGTTCCGTACCAAACAAGTAAAGCTGAATGATTCCGCTGGCTGAGCAGCTGGCCAAGTAAGTACGCTTTTTCTCGACGCATAGCCAATGCAGGGAATTGAGTTGCGGCTGCGCCTTGTCTTCGGTTGTGCTTTCAACCAAGTGATTACCACTTGCCGAGAAGTCGTATAGTTGAATTATACCATTAATCATCCCTGCTGCTAACAGTTTGCTGAAGCTTGGATGAAATCTTATATCCGTGTAACACTCAACGGCGGGAAAGTACCAGTCAGGTTTATTTTCCTTCAAATGCAAACTGCTCTTGTTCCAAGCGGCAATGGCACTTTGGTGGAAGCACCTTAGCATTGAAAAATCAATTGTTAACATCAATAGTTTTGGATGCAGCCTTTTTTTACGTTACTGACAATGAGTTACCGTACTTAGGTATGAGCCTTAAAAGCAAACGTGGCCTTCAAGAAATGTTTAAGTTTTAAAAATCGAAGAATGCGACTTAGAGCCGCTTCTATGAAGATTAGTAGAGGAAAAGTCCAGATTCTGTACGCTTACCAATCTTCATGGTTTTTGTACCCGTAGCTGACAGCCAATATGGATCCAGAACAATTCCACGTGATGGCGGATATATGATTAAGGTTTGCCTCTGCCGGTTTCAATGAGCATCTCAGCGAGCAATTACATCCTGTTCCTGACCATACTGATCCGAGTGCAGTCATCCAGTCGTCAATGATGCGCTTCTGCTCGATTTCACTGATTAGTAGAGGCACTGCCTTTTTGAGAAAGCTTTTCACTTCTGCCTCCTTTTCGGCGGTCAATTCAACTTTGTCGCCAACGATAGTGACCACTGGTTCTGTCTGGACAGCTGTACTCTTCTGGTCAGTTTGAGTCGCCGTACACTGCCATGTTTGACTGCTTGTTTGGGATATTTTGTCAACTTTATTTTGTTGATCATACTTTCTCCTTCTGACGCTAACAACGTCGAAGTCTTCATCTTTAAAACTGTCCGCCATTGCGCTGACTAAAGTCGGAAGATACTACGAGCTCCCGAAGGTCGATTTTTTTCCATGAGACGACATTAGGATGTTTTGCACTAAGCGGTCACTTCCAATGTTCATAAGCCATTGTTTTCAAGCCCGTAATGCAAGTCAGCCACGTGGCATATTTGTTACGACGTCGCAAACAGTGGCAGACGCTTTCTAAAACATGTATGTTTACAACACCACGAATTCTGTCAAATTAAGTTGGCTAAACCACTGTCTGCTAAGATGTATAACTCACTGAGTGAGTTTGCGTTTACAAGCACGTTGATTTGACGTGAAAGTAAGCGTGGAATAGGAAGGAAGAATTAACGACGTAATACCCACAGAAGCGTACAGTAGCCTACTTTACTAATGTAACTGATCTGAAGTCGTATCGGGATAAGCGATCTTCTAAGGATGGAGAATAGGAAACCCTAAGTTGAAAGCATTTACACTTGTGCTAACATGTTGCCAATAGCAACGATCGATCGAGTCGAGTTTGGACTAAATGTGTTTGTCTGTCAGCGTTGGAAACGGAGCTCGACTAGCTCCGAAAGCTTCGTTTGAATTGTGTAGTCTCGTTTGTGCCTCGTTTCTTACTGATCGTGGAAAAGAAGAAAAACGAAGTTTAGACGAGCAAGTGATGTATTCAAAAACGGTTTGTCAATGAACAAATGTCAGGTGATCTCTGGTTGCTATAAAGGAGGCTCCATTCGTTTATTACAAATAAATTATAAACGCGGTACCATACTGTATTTTTTGAATTGGACGCAGGTTCGTTCCTGTTTTTAAAATTTCAAACGTACTCCTTTTCAAGCGGTTGTCGGTGGCGAGAAATGCTTGTGCTTAAAGAACAAATGCTGAGGTAATGCAGCTGTTAGTAAAAACAAGGACATCCGCGACGAGCAGTTTGACGAACGGAGCGCTTTGAGCCAACCTATTCTGTTGTCATTGCCTACGTTAATGAACACCGACAAAACTGTAGCAAGAAAATAAAGATGAGTCGATATTCTAGACAAAAGAATTCAACAGAAATGACGACATAAGCTGAAGCTTTGTGTCCTCCTTAATGCATCAACACGTCGGTGCTGGAATGGAGTCGTTATGAAAGCTCGAGATTCTCAGCGAACGCTATTTACTAATAAATGCTCGTCCGCCCTCTGCTACGACAGTCGTTTTGCTCAACTGCAGACAGCGGCGACTAGTAAACGGGAACCAAAGTGCGACTCAAGAATGAGGCAATGCCGATTCCAAAGGCTACATGACTCTTCTCGATAAGGGGAGTTCGCGTCTTATCGACTCTGCTCATTTAAACAAGACAGCGTCACAACAAAAGGATTTGCGTAAAATCAAAACAGGAATAAATTTGAAATTGGCGTTGCAACAACATGGACAGCATTTTTGTAGCAAGGAACTTGCGTTTACTATTCAAAACCAAAAAGCGGCGAGATAATTGTAGCCAATTGTACGCTGCCGAAAAAGCTATGCAAAGTAGCGACTGAAGGAAGTTCAAAAAGTCATTACGTCAAAGAATTAAACTTGGAAACGACGCAGAAAGGAATGAAGCAGCAAGCTGAGAGCAACGGCTTTTTAACCTATAGAATGACGTGACACCAAGTCTCGTTTAATGTCGTTGTCTCTGTGCGACTTCGAGTCGGCCTTCTGCAAAAAAATAAAATGTGGACGTTTGAGCAAAATATAACAAAACCGAAACTCACCATTAAGGATATGTAGTTAAGCAAGCGGTTGACTCGCAAACGGCTCCAAACGTAATGATCGTGCAGAGCTAAGATGCTCGCTGCGTGTAAAGCTGCCGCTTCATAGTTCAATACCGTAACGCATCCAATTCCTGCAGCAAAAGCAACATTAGCTCCTTTTATGTATTTATTAATTAACATAGACTAACCAGAAGGCATACGCAAAGAAGACCAAACATCTTGAAATGAAGACGCATCTTCTACGGGTGGACAATTGATCACGGGATTTGACGTGTTGCCAGACAAAATTGGTCCCAGTCCATTGCTTCGTCCAGCAACCGCAATAAACACAGTGGGCACCAAATCGCCTACAATAAATTATGGTAATTCTGTTTATACACTGACTTCTGCTATTGAACTGAAATTGCGTAAATATGTCATAGAGAAACTGAAGAACAGCGGCGTGCGTACTTTCATATTCAGCCAGTATCTTTAGTGTTTCCACCGTACCCTTGTGTGCAGATGCCACGCGAAGGTCGCAATGGATGCCCAGCTTTTGTAGATATGTTCTTATCATCTCACCACATTCAGAATCCTTGTCAGATCCCATGAAGACAACCACTCGACTTCTTGCCGGAGGGGTAAAGTTCTTAAAAAACCAACTCGTCAGTGAAAGTGCGAAATGCTGAGACAGTTTCGATTGAAAGCAAATTCAAAATTTTTATTAGAAAGCCTTGGTCCTACTTTCAACTGCTCAACGACCCAAGAAAACTTCTTGATCAACGTGGAGAGATCCTCTTCCGTCACGATTGGCAGATCTCGGTAGAACTGTTTGTCCACTTGCAAGCTCTTGTCTCCACCTGGCCATAAGCGCCAACTGTCGCTGTCGATTACGTCCGCCAGAATGATGTTACCTGAAGGATTTAAATTTGAATATGCAAATACACGTGTTCCTTTCGATGTTGGTTTCCACCTGCTGAAATTACTTAATTCGATTCAGACACTACAAGGGAACTGCAAGCTTATCATAAAGAAATGGTATGTAAGCGGATGAAATCATGAAGACGGGAAAATGACAACCTTCCCTGGAACTTTATCATCTTAAAGCTCACCTGTAATAGCATGCACGCCAAACTCGACCTTCAGATCTACCAAAGAGCAGCCAAAAGAGTCCCAAGCTCGCTCCAGGATTTCGAATACGGTTCTGGTCACTTCGATCATAAAGTCAACTTCTTTCGCACGAATGGTCACTCCACTGACCACGAGTCCAGATTCAATTAATGTTTCTCGAGACCATTCGGGGTCGCCCAAAGAGTCGTCCTTCGCAATAGATAATGAAGCGTATTAAAAGACGGCCGATTTGACGCGCAGCAAACTCAACAACAAACTAGTAGCGTACCTTTAAACAGTTTACAAGCGTGAAAATGTCCCTTTCAATAAACAATGAATAATCGTGAAAGCAAACAACGTACTTTGTAAAATAGTTCAACCTTTGGTGGACTGAAACGATAGCCGTCGCTGACATTGGGGTGGCGCTTAAGGAAGGAACCGGTGGCCAGTCGACGGGCAACCCACTCGATTGGAATCATAACGCAACGTAGCGCAACAAACTCGGTATTGCTGTGCATTTTGACAAAGTGCGTTTTAAGGCCTGCAGCAAAAACATTAATTTGGTAATAATCAAACATAAAAACTCTGCATACCTAACGAGTTAAGGTACTGGAAAACAAGGCTTGTTGTGACGTTGCTCAGATGAGCTTTCCCTTCCAAGTCGTGTTGCCTTTCGGCGTTAAATGCGGTAATTCTATCCTTGCTTTGCACAAGGACGTAGTCGGAATCGGGAATGGTCAGAATCGTCTTGGTTTTACCGTCCGCTATTTTCGAACAGTTCTCCATCGCTACACGACGTTGACAATAAAAAGGCAATCGTGAAAAAAATAAACCGCTTGCACTTACAAAAGGTCGGCGGATAGGTAGATTCAACGTCTACGTCCATCTCTGCAGCTACACCTGAACGAACCGATGTACTCATCTTTCGCCAGGCGATCTCTACAGTATGGCTCCATACTTGAGTGTACTTAGTTCGAATGCAGCTTTCTTTTCGATAAGGTTTTTTTGTTACATTTCCTTCTCAGCCGAGTGCCAAACGACTAAAAGCGGAATAATATAAGTTGTAGAAATTACATACATTTTTAGTTCGCGCGGTTGTCCTTCGGAACTGCATAAAAGAGCAAGTAGGAGATTCGCAAAGCTTTCAAGAAGTTAATCAGTAGTTCAGTCAGAATTTTTCCTATTCACTTGTTCTTGGCCGTGTCGTGAAATACAAAGGAAACGGTGCCTTACCACACTGCTCAATTTTTGATCACTCGGAAAGATGTTACATTGAATCTCTTAATGTCCAGTTAACTGCAATAGTTTCCAAAAATGGTAGCCAATTTTAAATCTTTGCAAATGGCTTTGAAGTACAATGACTTTTAAAGATAAGCAACGGAACGTGTTGTGACTGTGGGAAAGTACTGTAAGTTAGCTTAGACGCTTTGCAGAAGTACACAGTGAGATTTTAATATTTAAATATTGCGTCTTCGTTTTGGTACGAGGGAGAATTCCATTGGAGTGTCGTCCTGCGACTTATCATGCTGATAACGGAATACAGTTTGCTCCGTAAGATCAGAATTAAAAGTACGAAACGTATTTTCAACAGCGTTGGCAAAGAACACTGCGTTTAAATGAACAGTGTGAACTCCTGTTGGCAATGAACTCAATTTTCGAAACTCTGAACGTAACGTCTATGCTTTCAGCATTATCGCATACAGTAAACAGTATTCAAGTACAGTTTAAACTTTGAATTTGCTCTGCTGCGATAATAGGCGTTTTATACGACTTTTATAGGCGCATGCTAAGATATGCTCTGAAACTAAGATCAGTCGTTGCCTTAGCTAATGATTTCCGTTTCGCCGTCTGCCTCCTTTCCTTGCTCAAAAGCGAAAGGGACTTCAAAATCATTTTCGCACTCCATTATACTCAGTTGCTTTATCCATTGGTGTTGCTGATAAATGCCTTTCTTTGGCTATACATTATCTACTTAATTATTTTAATTAATTATTAATAATTATTTTCGGTATTACGACTTGAATACCGTTGAAACTGCACTAAGGTAATAAGGACGCAGCTGCAACCTTAGTTAATACTTTCTAAATGCGACAAACTGAAGTATCATTTATTGCTTTTAGGCATTTGGATAATTTTTTTAATAAGTGACAAAGTTCTTCTATTTTGGGATGAAAATGACAAAACCTGATTGACCTTAATTTAATTAACAGCCGTTGGAATGAACTGCTGACAAAACGGTGGTCTTCTAAGCACATAGCTTCCGTTGGTTAGTCATACCGCCCGTTACATGAGTCATGAAATAAACTGACCGCTCATTTTGGTCTTCAATTGAAACGTGGTTGTTTCAACTATGCTCTTCAAGTTCGGTTGGCTTAATATGGTCTAACAGTGTGAGCCCAACTAATTATGAATGTAACCTTGATTGACGAGGAGGAGCTGAACGCTGAGCCACGTCAACATAATCACGTATTAATACGAACTGAATGCGACGCAGCTTAACTTTGCCGACGATGCTGATGAAATGGAAACCGTTTCCCTTGTGAAGAAATAAATGTAATCAAATCGAAGTAGGCTGCAAATTTAACATATCAGAAAATTTGCTCCTAACTTCCTTAAGGAAACAAATGAGAAAATGAAAGTCAGTCTATACAAGCAAAAAGTGAACTTTCAAAAAAAGGAAGCGAAATAACATTTGCTTTGCGTCGGCTACATTTCACTTGTATTAGCTGTTTTTTCTTCTGAGGTTAATGAATGACGATTTCATTGTGTAGTGCTATCGCTACCTAATGTTTACGTATAAAGGTCAATCGGTTGTTTTACTATTCGCACAAAGACTCCAAATGGTGACACCCTTAAGCAGTGACAACGTGGAGGGCCATTTCGGACCAAAGCTGGCTAAATAACAGGTTGACAAGTTATTTCTCTTTTCAGGCAGGCGCGAGTTAAACGGCTTGTGTTTCCGCTTAATAAATGGACCCCCTTCCTTCGGTTGGCTTTTCTTCGCTTAACATATGGAGCGAGATCATGACTGGAAACCCATATTGATGATTTCAAGCAGTTTCATGTACTTGCTGAGCTGGCTGACATGATTTTCAACTATTAATATTAACCAGTGCAATTTAACATGCAGCTCTTAACGTAAAAGACTTCAACTGACTTTCGGCGAAATAGTTAAGACCTCTTTTTTGCCTTGAACGTTTGCACTTGGATGTAACCTTTTTTAATTAAGCCTTCCCCTCTCACCCTAAAGCTCAGGCGTCACTGGATAATTTTCTTGGCACGATCATCCAACCGACAGCTATCTAAGCCATGTGCAAGCTAATGCTGCTAGCAACGCGGTTGAACAACGGAAAGTACTCGTCCGGATGAGTCTTCATATCCTCCAGTCTAGACGTCTGCAAGCTCCGTCACAAAAAGTGGCCAACCTAATTTAACTCTCGTCTATTTTTTCCTCACTCAGTAATATGCTTTGGCATTTTTTTACGGGCAATCAGCTGGCACTGCCACCCGTCTTCTAATGCTTGCCAGCAAGCTTTGCATTTCCAAACTTGAAATGCTTCCGCATAACCGACCCTTTGGCAATGGAGTTTTCTTAAAACTTTTCCTTTTGACTAATTAATTGAAACCATCGCTGGAGTTAGTTAGCGTTAGTTGGAAACAGCTTCCGCCTGAAGGCGTCAACAAGTCTGGCTTAAATGACATTTGTCCAATTAATGTTTACTTTGATTACTCTTCGCTAGCGGATACTCATTGTAAGGCTTTAATCCAACGTATGCTTACCTTGGGATACTTATGTTGTCCATTTCGAGCGGGTTTTAGTTGTTTACTTCTAATGACAGGGATATTCGACAGCGCCAGAAAAACACACAGCAACAACTGGACAATTAATGTTTAGGAAGTAGCGGCTTTGCTTCAACGGATGTCCGGCTTTGGGAGACACATAATTGCTTCAAATACTCCTTCGCCTGGCTTCCACTATAACGGCTGCTTCGTCACGCGAATAAGTGGCGTTCAGCGTGTCGATGTCGTATACAAGCGGTAGTCGATATGCCTTTCTAATTACACGAGTTTTTCGAAATGCAGGAGACCGATCCCTCATTTCTTGTTTTAACTCAATGACAATCAGATGGAGCGTATGCATTGCTTGTACTGTAACTTCCCATATGTTCCGCCACTCGTCAGTTGCTGGGCAGAGTCCCACAGTTAGACTGTTCTTTCGTTCGGAACTCTTTATCTCCATCTATAAAAGCTTTGTACTAAATGCACGCACGCGTAGTGACGGTTATACTGTTTTATTTTCCTTGCTGTTGGCGCAGGAGAGCACGACGCGGAACTTGTCTTCGAAAAGTTCGCATTTAGCCAAACCGCCCTGATTCCATGGCCAATGCCAGAAGACAGTCTCTACAATACAAAGCGAGGGATGCTGGCTAAGAAAAATAGGGTAAACAGTTTTTTCGACCGTACCTTCCCCTGTGCAGAGCTGGGTCATCTTCAAACAAGAGCAGGTCAGCTAGTAGACGTGATCTTCCGGCCACAGCTATTGCCAAGACGTCAAATGAGTCAACGCACGGCTGTGGAGATTCCTTTCCGGCAGCCAATCGTCGCCTTCTCACTGAGCCAGCGGTGGCTTGCTATGAAACCTTGCATTTCCCGTTGGAATGAGGATCAACGCGCCTTGCACCGTTGGCAGTTGCTGCTCGATTCCGTAGACGTTGACAGGATGCATCTGCTATAAACTCACTTCCAAATGTGCAGGCAAGACGTTGATGGAGACGAGCGCAAACTTCAGAGGTCATCGTGCCGCCTATTATCCCACTGTTTGTTGAAGGCCTACAAGTTACAAGATTTTAAGTTCAACTTAAAAAGTTTTATTTAACGCAGTGCGAATGCGAGTCCATTTACTAAGGCCGTAATGGCACGCCAGTGAGAAGGAGAAGTTTTATAAATGAGCGTCAAGCTCGATTGGTTACCAGTAATTTATGTGAGTTATGTTTACTGGAGCTTCTGGGACTATTTTAGAAACGTTCTGGCAGGGCGGCTGCCAACCTGACACTAAGTTTGAAAATGAGGTCACGTACTTGTCAGACTAAACGGCACCACCACTGAGCTGACGTTCAGGTTCAATGCTTTGAGCGAATTGCCAATCTACGCAGTGCAATCAAAAGCGAAGGCTAAATCTGCGATTCACAAACTGACTAGAGTAGAAATTTACATTTTTCCTAATGGCAAGTCAATTTTTCCTAGCGACGCAGTTGAACAGATGAAATGGCTTTGTCACTATCATTCTGGGCTTCTTCAATTTCGCTGGTTTCAAGTTACGAAACTTGAACAAGAAATCAGCAAGAAGGAACTTATAAAAATTTTTTCAAAATTCAAAAGCTTGCGTAGTATGACGCTCATTTGGCATGCATGGCTTTGACAAAGACTTCCCTGCATGTGGCTGACGAATTCTGTAAAGAAGAAAGATTTCCCGCGTTCTTTGCCCTATCAGTGTCGCTGTGTTAGTTCGCGGAAAGATGCGCAATTTCCGTTCGATCCTGCAGCAGCTTAATGCAAGGCTCATCGCGAACAAAGAAAGAATGCACATGGACTACTGAAAAGCAAAGCGGCATACTCATTAGTCTCAAATATGGGGCATCTCAGGTGTAACTGTAAGATTATAACTTTTATGCGTAGGATAGAGAAAGCGGTGAAACAAGTTTCAGAGCACCATCTTTTGCTCCAACATTTAACTAAATGAACAGTAGACAGCGTCACTAACGTAGAAGCTGTCAAAAGGCAGTTAGCTTCGAACTTAATATCTATAAGGGTAGTCTTGACAACGTAAAAGCTATACGGCTCTTCTCTAAGCACATGTAAACGCGTTCTGACTAGCAATGATCACAGAGCAATTTGATTCGTTTAAACTTGAGAACTTTTTGGCATTAAGAAGCCAAAGCTATGCTACAGCTAAGAGCTTGAATTGAGAACACTTCTTCATCCCAAATTTGGTGTATTGGACGTATTGCCAGGTTAGAAATCGACTAATCTATTCCGCAAAATTTAAAATAGTATTACCCTTCTTGTTACAAAAATATTAATAGTTTCCCTTTTAAAGGAGCTCATGTGATGTCCCCTCATAGGAGGCAAACCTTCCATATTAAGGTTAAATCGTTAGACTGTCAGGGTAGTTGAGAACATACACCACTTCGCTATATGTGCGTGTACAATAAACGAGGTTACTATCGTTGTAAAAGCAAATTAGAAGAGCGTATAGCCAAAGAAAGATAGCATCTGCATATGAATGTCTGGACAGTGCTACTTAGACCAGCATTTTTGAAGAAAGTGTCGGCCAGCTATATTCAAACGAACCGACCACATACAGTAAGAAAGTTCTACTCAGAAGCTTAAACCATGGAAATGTTCTTGAAAATCACATATTGAATTCTTTAAATTGCCAATAACATTAAAGCGACTCGCAGTTCATTTGGACAGGTTCATTAGTGCCAATCGCTTGGTAAAACAAGCGATCGGTACTCGCGTTGGGGGCAAAGATGGATCGGGATATGATCAGAGAAATTTTGGAAACGATGGACCAGCCCATGTATGAGTTTTTCAAAGAGCTTGAAACAGTGCCCAAACGAACTTTGGTGTTTTCCGGTCCATTCGATATTCCTCGCAAAGCAGACATCACCGTCACGAATGTTACCGAGCGTCCGCGCATGTTCTCAGCTGTAACTACTGCTAGCCATATGTTGGACATTGACGGCAGTCGTGCTTATTTGAAAGCCAGAAATTCGACGACTATTCATATTACGCTAAGACCGAATACTGCGCACATTGGAACAACCGAATATATCGTCATTTCTCATGTATGCGCAGCTGCCTACGATGGCAATCAGTTCAACGCAACGTATTTTGAGAACTGCTTTGAAACACGCCGGATCGCTTTGGTCGTGGAATTCAAAGTTTAAGCAACGAACGCTCAGAAAAAATAACAATTAGCACAGGTTGACTTTATGATAGGCAATGAATAAAAAAGCGCCGCGTTACGCGCTAACAGGTAAAAGTTCCGTCGCTAACTTCAAGACAACTTTTCAAAATAACAATCCCCTTTTGGTATCGCCTAAATTGCTCTCAAAGAATTGTGCACATTAGGTTGACGTACAATGCTGCTGCTTTTTGATATAACCTTCATATTTGCTCAGTTTCTTGATCGACAGTAAAACCTTCTACCAATGGATATCCATTATCCATATTTGTGCTTTGAAAATTGGCAAGTGCGTCTATATAATTCAAAGTCATGTTGCGGAGAGTTAAAAAAGAGTTCCTCTAAAGGAGCGGTTGTGAGCCTGCTTTGCAGACAGACTTTTAAATCAAAGCGATTCATTTCAGTCTGCAGCGCTTATTATTCCCATGCTGATAGTGCAACTAATCCATCCTTTTCATTTGAAAACGTTTGCTCGAAATAGATAGATTACCTTACGGCTACGGTTAATAAATAATACTGTTTCAAAGAGAAAAGCCGATAAAATGAAAATTCATAAAATTTGTAATTCATCAATAGCTAAGAAGCCAAAGCTATGATCGTATCCTTAACAAGACGCAGAGATGGAAAAGAGGATAAGAGTTCCTCATGATTAAGGCGCCGTAAAACAACAGCTCAATCGTAATGGTTAACCCAAACCACTCAATGTTGGCGAAGGGAGGCTGAGATTAAAAAATTAAGTTTTTTAAAAGAATTTTCACGCGCTTTGGGAATTGGTCAAAGTAGGCTTTACGTTAGTAAATAAAAGGATACTTAAAATCAACAAAGTTATGGTGAGCTAAAACTTAGGCAACTGTTCAGCAAGTATGCATTGTTTCTCGAATTCAGGCAGCAATGAAGCGATAGCAAAACAAGAAAGCAATATAGCTGCGTGAGCAAAAGTCTAAAATTACGTCGCCCAGTTTTCCTTCACTCAAATTCTCTTCCCGCAACTATTCGGCAATGCTGAGTCATAAGGAAGCTGCGAACAGTTTACTTTCGTATGCTACACATCACTGCTGAGGTATGTGTAGAAGAGGCTGTAACTAGAATTCGTCAAACCGCCCCTAAACCAAGTTTAATCGAAACCTGAACGCTGTCTGCAGCACCAACTCCTTTAAGAATCGTGATTACAGCATTTTGCGTAATAAGAATGACTGTTGTGGCCAAAAGCTATTTTCTCTTACGAAATTTGAAAGACTGTGCTTATTAGGAATAACATACATATTAACATGAACACAAATAACTTATTCTGACGCGCTAGTCTTATCCGAAGAGCATGGACTGACTCTTTTCTCTTGTCAGCTCATTTAAGCTATTCTACGATTGGCAGCAAGATCAAAAAGCCCGAATAGCAACTTCAGGTCATGAAAAAAGGACATAGCGCTCTTTCTCTTCCCAAAGTACGGAAGGGAGAGAGGCTTTTGCTTGCTACAGTACCCGCTTAGCGCTATAACAACTTTTTGCCCGACTCGGAAAATTTAAACAAACAACAGGCAAACGGTAGTCAGCAAATAAACTGATTTGATAAAAAAGGTGCAAACGTTAGTGAAACAAAATGAAGAACGAAAGCATCATTGGCGAAGTTATGTTGGCCAAGCAGGTACGGCACTGCTTACCTGCGCATCTGAACAATTCAGCCACTTGTAGTCAGCTGTGCGCGGTGCCTGAGGGAAAGTCAAAATTTCCGGCCAGGTCAGTATATGCATCTGATATGAATTGTTATCGCATTAATCATTTTGTATCGCTCATTTAATCCTATTGGTATTTTGGGTCAATATTCAAGCGGTCGAAATGTGTTACGGTCTTTACGCTTTACGCGATTACAGTATAAGCCATCATTTTAGCTAAAACGAAGTTGAGCAGTAGCTGTGGGGGTATTGCAACTGAACTTTGACATACCACGCGTGCTACCTGTTACCGTTTCCGAACATTTTAATTATCCGCTTGCGGGGCAATCTATTAATACCACCAGGCGTCATGTCAGCATTTGTTGCCTTGTCGGTCAACCGTTTGTGCTGTAGTACCCTTCGGGATAAATTTAATCGTTTCGCGCATGAACATGGCATATAATCAATTCATTTTGGTAATTGCACTATGCAATCGACCTGCTATGGCTCGTTGCGTTAATAAAGGTTCCACCTGTGACGTTTGCGTGAGTTATTGAATTACTGGTAGGCTAATTTGGCCTTCCTGACGATTGTCACATTCGTCTGGTCGATGGCCTGGTTACTGCTGCCTTGCGATAGATGTATTCCTCCTGAATTGTGTGCGCTCTTTATTCTCCTTACTTATGAGAAGTATTTCGGGCGGTCGTTGCCAGGAGAAGTTGCGTCAAGTTGTCTCGAAACAACATTAATCTCAATTGCAATTCTTGGTAAGCTAGTCCAGCTTTGTAGCTTTTGAGTTCGGGCAATTTCCATTCGTTGGCTAAATTACTCATCCGTTGGCTAAAGCTATTTGGCCGGCTCGAATCGTTGTAACCCATTTGCAATCCTAAATTGAGTTACTTGTGCTAAAGCGGTCGGTCGTCTGTCGTCTCCTTCGTCTAACAAAAGTTTATCGGAATAGTCTCGACGACCGATCAGCATGTCAAATAGCTCCGAGCTGTTGCAGAATTTCGATGACGGGTAAGGCACCTTTGTTGCTAGCTTTTACGTTGGCGAAGCTTTGAAATGATCGTCATTCTTGCCAAGCTCTTTTGACGGCTTCAATTAATAATTCGAAATAGTTGACGTCATATGAAAGACTCTGGTGCAGGTTTCATTTCAACAGTGTCATAATTTCCTTAGCTTTCCCATTTTTGCAAGCAGAGATTAGTCATGTCGATTCTTGCAAAGTGAGTTTCTTATTTTCTCTTACTTCGTTGTCTTCTGTTCAGCTCTACTGCAGATAGAAGAAAAACTGGCTGTGCTTTATGGCAACAGCTTATCGTAGGTGAGCTACTGTATACCTTGCAGTGCTTTGTGGTCACCTTGTTTGAGAACGGAGGCGTTGGTTCGTAGAAGCAAATATTTGCATTCCTAAGAATGCGGAAGGAGCTTCCCGTTCGTTTTTTCTCGGCCTCCGTCCTTGGTAAACGTTCAAGTATTCAAGGGGACAAATGCCTACTATAAATTCAGCGCGGCAGGAAGTGGTTCACAGATAAAGCCGTCACTTTTTTCCTATTCTCAAATCCTTCAGTTATTTTTTGCGCACCTAGTCAAAAGTTATTTTTTCCATTCTATTGTGACCCATTTAACCAGGCAAGTAATCTTTTAACCGCGAGTTTTTTGCCTGTAATTGATTTGACAGAGTTGAAGTAGCGCTTTGAGATTACTTTTTGGTACCACGGGATACATGGATTGAACAATCCAATTAGAAGCGTACAAATAGGCTAACTGGTACGCCTGTCTGGTTTTGCTAAAAACTTCTAACGCCGCCAAGTCTGCAAAGTATTGCAACGAGCGAACTGACCACAATCAGAATAGGTGCTGAAAGAATTAAAAGGGTTCGCTTGTCGTTTCCGAATAAAGTTACTACTTCTGACGTTCCCTTTAGCCAAATATCATTACTCTAAAGGCTGTGGCATCGAAGTTTTGGCAGCCGTTGTTTTCCTTCTTCTCTTGACCGTCTTGTAGGTCGATGACCATCTTCAGCGTTGTGCGTCGCGTTAAGCAATTCGCCTTTCTAATGGTCAACTTCATGTGTAGTGTTTACGCTTTCGCTTTTATTCCACTTGCGAGCCAGCTGTCGCCAGTTCATTAGCTGTCGCTGTCTTGGCGCCTCATAAGCTGCCACGAGTTGTGAAAATAAGATTTTGCTAGTTAAGAGTCGTCATAGCCGTCGTAGTCGAATTGAAATGCGAAAAATTCGGAAAGAAGCAAAAAGCGCCCCCCTAAGTTGTTACTAGTTTAAACTTCGCGTTCTTTCAGTTATTGATGATTCAGAATTGTTCCCATTTTTGAGGCGCTTCGCCTAATGGGTTTGTTTCATTTTGGAATTTTTGTAGGTCGATCGTTCAGCCTTGCCGCACTCGGCATAATTGCGTCGAATCATTTGAATTACATTTTACAATAAACTCAAGTGTTTTTCCTACTATTTAATTTCGTATGGGCAATTTCTCATTTTTACAGTACGATTAAAAGGTTTGACGAAAAAGCAACTTCGCACTTATATTTCTTGAATTTTTGGATCTGCGATTGATTTTGCCAGCACTTCCTATCGCAGTGGCGCACATGCGTGTTTTCAAGTTCAAGCGTTGAAGGCGTGTTATGCATGCGTAGTTGGTTTGTAAGATATTTTTGTTAAATATTATGTTTTGTTTCTTTTAATAATACGAGTTGATCTGTCTGTTGATATCATTGGGCTTAATGGGCCTCGTAGGCGTGGCAGCGTCATTCATGAAAAGATGCTCCTTTGGTACGCCTACGCAACGTTTCCTCAGTACGTCACGAGATGCAAAAATATTTGCGATCAAATTGGAAAGGAAGACATTCGCTTTGTCGAAAGAGTCCGTCTTGTTAATACTTCCGCTCGCAAATTGGCCCGTTGCGTGGCTGCACTTCTGTTCCTAACGTTTCCGGCTTAAAAGAATATTAATCGCTCAAAGAAGGGCGGCACGCTTTGAAAAGTGGTCCGCTCTTGCAAACTAGTCAAGTATTCATCATAATCATTCAACAGTGAGCGCAAGTTATGGCTGCTAGGAGTAAAACGTTTACGTTCCCGAGCTGTATGCGACATTTTGGAGTATGCAAATGTTGTATGAGTTTTTGGTCTTCTTGCAACTGCTACGTAGGTCTTCATAGGCGGTTTATTAATGGAATGAATCATTTTAATTCGCTGACAGCGGCCAAGAAAGTTCTGAATGCTTCGACGTATTCGACTCCTCCGTTCATAAGCCTTGCATGAAGATCTTGTTTTGTTTGATGTCTCATGGGGAAAGCTATATTGTCAGATAGTCGTAGGTGCTTACATATTTCTCCTGTGGATGCTTCTGATATGGTAGTATCGATAATATAAGGCGAATATTGATTTGCTTTCGTTGAGTGTACCAATTGTAGTACTTATTGTTTCTAAAAATAGTGAAAATATCCCTATCCATGCAAATTAGTATATTACTACTGAAGGGCCTCACGAATTTCGTGGTTTAGCGGAACGGCCGTAGGCCGTTCCGCTAAACCACGATGGTCCGAAGGAATAGCCTCTTTGATATATACAGTAGGTTGAGGCAGTATCTTTTAAGCTGCATTGTTCAATGGCTTTTTGATGCATTCTTCCGCTGTCATTATGGGTTTTGGAATGATCTAGCAGTAATTGCTGCTCTTCATTGGAAATCCTTATCGAACTTCTCTTTGCCTGGTACGATCAGCTCGGCGTAATTACTACGCCTCGTAATTGGTTGTAAGAATTGGAAGTGGTAGTACTCATTTTACGCCTAAAGGCATTGAAGGCCAATTCGCCTTGTTTTTTGTTTGCCCGCGAAGTGGCTGATTGCAAGCCAATTTCGCAGTTTGACCTTTTTTGGGTTCAAGAATTCTAAGAAAGACCTTCGCTGTCTTGCTTATTTCTGGATAGTGTGTGGGAAGTTGCAGTTCGATTAATTGATGAAGTTGTCATTCAAGTTTCTTAAATATTCAAGCACGTGCCTACGCGGTTATCCTACTTAGAAGCATGATAACCGCGTAAGCGTATGGCATTTATCCTCGAATCGAATATTTTAGAAGGTTCGAATTGTTTTACACAAATATTTCTTCTCTCCTTATTTTCTGCCTATCCTATACGACTGTGTGTACCATTTTGTGTACTTATGTAGTGTTAATCGTTACTTTAATGCTTGTCGTCTCGTCACTCACTACACGTAGCCTTCAACGTTAATATAGAGTACATTGTTGTTTGTTTAAGTGTTTTAAACTGACTGAGTTTAAATCAGGTCGTAGACGCGTAGTGTTACATGCAAATGCACTGTAAGCTGATATGTAATTATGTAAATAATCGTATCTTCTCTAATTCGAATAGGAAACGAAATGCTTTTTTTGCATAGTGCCCTTTGTTTTGTAATTCTTTTTCTGGCTTTAGGGCGTACTGAAGTTTTCTTTATTGATTTTTGGAAATGTTGGATTGTCTAAATTGGTGAAGGGCGATAGGGCAATTTATCCAATTTGTATTCGAGTGTGAGCATTCTATTGACATATTGATGAAGCAGTAAGTCGACTAAGAGCCTAATTTGGTTAAATCAGTTGCTGCAGTTTCTTTTCTATTTATGCGGCTAGATTTGTTTGCCAATTGGGGAGGACTAATTTTTATTACCGCCGTGTATAAACAAAGTGAAATAGGAATTTGAAAGCTGAATTATTGACTGCACGCCATCTGTCATCAGTATCTTGCGCGGTCGTAGCAAAACCGTAAACGGAAATTGATTCCCTTAAGGAAACGATGGCAGTGATGGATTCTCGTGTTTTCTCAAAAGTAGTATCTGAACAAAACGGCAAATAAGTCAGCCGAGATGGCGATAACTTCTTCTATAAGCTTCGCTTGCCGCCACTGTACTTGCACACCAACGCTTTAATCGCTTTTTGCCGACATTAAGTTGACAGCAATCGTTCCACGAGCAAACTAGATAAGCCTCTGTAAGTCGTGGGACAATGTGTTGGTCCGAATAGTTTTTTCTACTCCTCGTTTAAGTGCTTATTCGACTTGAGCTCAAGCGCAGAAATCTGTTCCAGTTGGTTAGCTTAAGCTATGAACGCTGGCGCCAAGTTCTGTCTGAAAGTTTCAAAATTGTTCATTTTCCTGTTTGAAAGGCATCTCAGTATTGAGGACTGCAATGCCTCTATCGTCAATTTTCAATATAGGCAACATTAGCGCCTATTTTCAAACATTCGAACTATTGGAGCCGTACTGTATAGTAAGAAAAGGCGGCTAACTTTGTAAGCGCGTAAATTAGGAGCAATCATCGCCTATTCTGAAGTATGATTAAACTAGAGAACTTTTGTGTTTGCTCTGAGTATTGACTTTGAGTTATTAATGATCAGAATGTCCAGCGTGCTTACATTCCTGTGTAGGTGGCTTGAGAAAAAGACCTACTGTAATTTTGAATTTTATAATTGCCGTGACGCCTCAGCGTCCAATACGTTCTGGTCTCTTTTGGAGCTTTGGCTGGCGAACTCTTTGATGAAGCCAACCTCGTGAAAGGGTTTGACGATAGGGTAATTTGACCGAACGTAAGTTTTACAGCCTTTTAAGAAATTTAACGTTAGTACTTTTTAACATTTCACGTTCATTAATTCCAGAAAATGTGTATAACATATTTGGCTACGAGCCAAGTATTGGTGTCGCATCGGCAAGCTCGCGTTATTGTTCAAAGTCGAGAAGTGAAAAAGGGCAATTACAGTCTCGCCTACATTGGTTTTTGTACTTCCGCGTTTTCTGCATATATTACCACGTTGTTCCTACATCTTAATAGAATACTCATTTCGTTTGACGTTTCTGCAACGCGTAATGTGTTAATTGTTGGGATATTCGCTTTGACGCAAGTTAGTTTTTGCCATTTCATCCTAATGACGAAAGTGGCATTATGTGAGCATCAATTGCGAGCAGATCCAAGCTTTGCTTGGATTATGTACTTATCAAGATTTCCCGTTTCCTAAAGGCCCGTCAGATATCGTCCATCCGTCAATTTGTGGCCGCGAACGAACGAACGTTGCTTTTTGGCAAACTTGTATATGCTGTCGCGGTAGATTTTGTCATGAGATATTTTTTTGCGATATTTCCAGGCAATGTGGAGGGCGGTTGACGCCGCGCGCGCGTTCGTTTCTCCCAGGGCCATTGGGTTCTTTAAGCATGGCGCGCTATTGGAAACCGCGGGCGACTGGCGGTTCGTCTTAGGGATGCCGCCGCCTGCTCGCTCTCTGCCTGGCACAATGTCACGGCTGAGTCTTTTGGACCGCTGTTGCCAGTCGGCTTGCAATTTTTCAAAAGTAACTTTGTCGCTGATAGCCTCGCTGCCACTTAATCCCAACGTTCGTCCGTCGCCTCGGGCTATAGCGCGATTTTCTTTGGAGCCTTTGAAAAATTTCAGAAGGCTTTTTTCAATAGGTACGTAAGGCAGTGCGGTCGTTTCAATTCTCGTTACCTTCCGCGGCTCCACTTTGATGCTGGCTGCTCCACCTTACCGTATGGTTGGCTGTGCACTCACTTATTAGTCGTACTTAGTTTCAACTAGCAAACTTTTGAATGAGTAGCGCCAGTTAGCGGTTACTTTGCTTGATTACCGCATCACCGTCTTTCGACTTTCCGTTCTTATGGATCGTATGCTTTCTATGAGCGTCCAGTTGACTACTAACGCGTTCAATGTATCTCGCAGGTAGACGAATAGCTTTTGCCTTCTCTTAAGTGTAATGGTATTGAGGTAGACTGAATTGTCAGTAATGTTTCTCACTGTGGATATTTGGTAGCCCTAAATATAGGCTTATTATTCACGATCAAGTTCGCGTCGGGGCGCATGTATATATTTATGATCCATTGAAGCAAATAACAGCCTTAAGTGCTGAGCGCGTGGATAGTCAAGTGATCAACGGTCGCTCCGTTGATCGCTACTCATTATATACACGGCTGTTGTTGGTTTGCCGGTAACCTGGTCGTTCAGGGAAATCAGTCGACTCTTTGAATCGCCAATTGTGCGTACTAGCGATGTTTCAACGGAGAAAGGTGATTATAAAACCACTATTGATCTTACGGCGATCGGAATCTTAACAGCCTTGCTTTTCAGCCTTGAGGAAAAATAGCTTTCATGAATGCCCTTCGGCGTGGGTAATTCTCATCAGTTTTCCAGAGAGCAACAGTTTTTTATTTTTCTAAATGAACTGGTCAACGAATATCCTAGTAGCTATGAAGCGAGCTTTACAATCAATTTTGAAGTCAGACTGCAGCGCTTTGTTGCCCATTCAGGAAAGTTGGCAAAGCGTTAATGCCTACTTCGTGAGCTGATCTTTTCCTTTACGGCCGCTTGGCCATTGTTGAAGTCAACTAGTAGAATCTGATCGGAGAATAATTGCATATGACGATACTTTTAATCTTTCCAGCTCAGCTGACGATTCACTTATGGTTAAGCGGCATTAGGGCGCGGTTGCGATTATGGTTGTTGACTTTATGAATGGTTCATTGATTCTTCATTGGGAAGGACATTTGACAGCTCGGCATGCGGGTTTCCAAGGGCGTGTGCAAAACTGGTATTCTTCGCGCTCTGTGTAATCGAGTGGCCACCCAGCAGCGTATGCGTTTCATTCTGCTCAGCTTTCTCCGTTGAGCGGAATTTTCGAAAAGCTTTCCAAGTTTTACATGCCATTTGAGGGGAATCACTGCATCTCTCGCCGGCGAGCACCAATGGATTGCTGTTATGAGCTCTATCTAATAAATATGAAATGAGCTGCTCTCTCCACGGTCGTAACAATCATTCCTTCTACGAACTGTGAACGAGAGTCGCGTGCTTGAGGAAAGTTGTCATTAGGGACTTTGCGTCGTCGAGAGGCTGTTCGCGCCTTCTTTTGCCAGCAAGAAGAAGTTGGACGAAAATGGTCACCAATTGCTTTTGGTAACCGTTGGCTCAGTTGTTTAGATAACGGCGCGTCATATTTCACCATAAATAGCCTTCGGTAAGTCCCAAGAGCAGGTGACGTTCTCGTTTTCGCAGCTGCTCTCTTCAGCTTTGTTCCGAACGGCTTTGCCTAGAGTGTCTTCAACTGAAGGTCACATATATCGTAAAAATCTCCTTCAGCTGTTATTTGTCGTTTTTCTGTAGGCCCGTCGGGCTTTCAGTGCCAAAAAACTATTCCAACAGAGGCATGTAGAAAAACGAATGCCATATTTGGCTCGACTATCTATTGCAGTTACGTTTTTGTCAGTAATTGGAAATGCAGTTTTTTTGTTACTCCGGCGTTTGTGCCGTATGCGGACTGGCTCGAGTTTCCATCAGTTGAACAGTGCTCAGCGAAGTGTTTTTTTAAACTTTGCCGTCTCTGGTTTCGGTCGTCTCTAGTTTCCAATGGAAGAGTTCAAAGCATGCGCACTTTTTCGTTTAAGCCCACAAATTTGCATTCCTTCATTGCGAGAGGGGACTACTGTTGCAGAGCTGTCCATTAGCCTTGTTGGCGAAGCGGGACCTTCCCGTATACGCTCGCTGTTAAGATTACGCTCCAAGGGGTCATTGAAGTTGACTCGGTCGGCTAGCGAAAACGTGAAAGCATCAAGTGTATTCAACAATGCCTGAATATCGGTTGAAAAGAAGGCAGTAGATTTTCCCTAATTTCCTGCATTCTGTATCCAATACTACGGTACCCATTTCCTTTGTTCACCAACTTCTTTTCTCCGGTTTTTCTATTCCTTTTTTGATTTGGTTTTGTCAGGGCCGTGTTGATCGCCTGTCAATCATTTATGCTCTAAACGGTGTTAGTTTTCCTTTTTTTTCCAGAGACGCTTAGTTGCCACGGGATAGCTGCTTATGATTGTCGTCTCTTCGTTGAAGCGTGTCTCTTATCGCTTTCAAATTTAGCCAGGATCAATTTTGAATCGAATTCGCGTCTGATAGGGATAATTTGCGCTCCCCCGAAGACGTCGTGTGCTGCCGAGTTTGCATGATCGATTCGCTCGTTGTATGCGCGTTCCAAATTTTCGATTCGACGAATAATGTCTAGCTTGAGCAAACAATCGAAATTGACCATTTTCTTTTCATATTTTTTAAAGCCATCGCTGGCGGAGAATATCCGTTTGTTCGTACTTGCAACGTTGTTTTTTATTTTTAAGATGTATTTTTGTTTTGCAGAGCATCTTCGTGCTGCGAAGACGTTTACGGTGACGACGGCGAACTGGATTCCGACGCAGAAGCGGATTTGGACCCCGACGCGCAGTTGGGCCGATGGCTGGACCAGCTGCAAGTGCTAAGTGATGTAAGAATATGAAATTTCGCGTAAAGCTCATTTCGTCAGGCCAAGCGACGGTCAGGCAATTTAGAACTTTTACGGCACCGGGTGGCGGTTGGAAATTTTAATCAGCAATGCTAATCAACTGTTTGCATTGCTGCAAACGGTTATTTAGCTGCTGGCCCAATCTAATGAAAATTCTGGTCTCTACGAAACCTTTCCTTTTTCCACTTGGTATGTTAATGAAGTTTAGGCGGACAGGTCGCATGGGGATACCCGATTTGCATATCCACATGTCTATAGTTAAACTCTCAGGCAAATAGGGCAAAATCGAGTTGACGTTATCATTGTAGTAGCAAGTTTAGAAATCATTCCAGAGTTTTTTGCTGCGTTTTGCGTCAAGTACGAAGTCGGGCGCATTGATAGGCGAAGTCTCGGCGTATTTCTATTGCCGCGGAATTTGTTGATTCAGTAATCAATGGCCAAAGAATTTAAGAATTTCTTTACAAGGTGGAATTTATGTTTGAATAGCAGTTGCTTTTAACAGTAGATTTGACGAGAAATCTTTTTGTCAAACTTGTCGTATTGATCGTTTGAGCTCAATTCTCAATTCTCAGGTGTTTTATGCAACACTTTATGTGTGCCTTCAATTTGGCAGCTTTGTCATTCTTACGCGCCCAGCAATCATGAGCAGATTCGGTTTTGTCATTTTGGGGCCCAAACCTTTCTTGGTCATTTTTTGCATTCCTGCGTAGTAACTTAAGCTAAAGAGAAGACTTGTGCTTACTTTTTACGGAAAGGTAACCCCTTCAGTTCTCATTAAAATTGCTTTTTATTCGCGGAACTTTCGGGCCGCACCTTTCCCCGCCATCAGCGCGTAACGATAAGGCCGCCTAAATAGCATCGTCATGGCAGCTGCGGTTAAAGGAGAAAGGACGCGAGTTAAGCAGGGAAGATCCGTAGATAAGCATGAAATGATATAAGAAAAAATAAGCCTCAAAAAAATGATGATAATAAATAAATAAAAATGTAGAAAGTAATAGTTTTTTAACGAACTGACGAAACGATAGAAAGGCGGGAAAACCTTCTTGCTTACGTAGGCTTTGCGACATCTGCATTGGGGAAACTATTGGTGAAATATTTAAGTTTGCATCTCCGTGCTGAGCAAACGTGAATCCGACTTGTTCGGCGCGGTTCTTTCGCCTACGTACCACCGCCAACCTGTTTGATGCTTTGCCAGTAGGAGTTTGCCGAGCAGCTAATCGCTCTTTCAACTTTGCTTGGGGTTAACTGTTGTAATTTGCAGTAAACTGGTAGTCTCGGAAGGCTTGCCGAAAGATTGTATCGTAGGTGGAAATGCGCTCCAGCTGTCACAGAAGAGGAACGCAAAAAGCGATGCAACGACGGAGAGGGCGTGTTTTGGTTTGCCGGCGCTTGGCGGGTAAAAGTTTTTCATTAACGAGCAATAATAAATAGTACGCTAACTGGTTTGAATTCAAAGATGGGCAACGTTGATTGGTTGTTGAAATTTTTACCGATTCTCTCTTGCTTCGTTGTTTAAGCTTACAGCTGGTTGTGGGTTTCACGCAACTTTCTTTAACGGCGAGTAACCCTCAGTAATGGAATGAAGCTGCAGCTTGTTAGTTTGCCCTTTTATTGGATCACAGATGTTAAACATAACTTGTATGTTGCGTTTGCAACCTAAGCTCTCTTAGAAACGCATGCTTAGCCTGTGTAACTAATGCAGCGTATAACGTTGGGATGCTTCGCGAAGATAACAGTGCGACGTACTATCTCATTTGCTAGCTTATTAAAATAGCGCGTATCAGTTCTTATAAATATTTTAGTTTGCCCCTTTGTCAGGCTGTCGCTTCCTCATTTTGACCGGATCGGTTTTCTGTATGCGGTTGTTTTTGCTGTGCGATATTCTCTGATTTAAATATGCGCAGGTGCCATTTTGAATTTGGCTAATGAATTCAAAATTACAAAGCGCGCGAGAGCCTCGCAGCTCACTGTGATATTGATTTTCTTACCTCGTTTATTGTTACTCTGTCATCAAGCGGAATTGGTTGTGTTTCGAAAGCAGCAAAGATATGTCGTACTGTAGTTGCATATTTTGAGTGTCTGCCTGTGCAATTATCCACTTAAGGAGAAATTTGGGGTGGCTTGCGCGATTACCGTTGAGTATTTTAGCATTTAGCGCTGTTGGTAATATCGCAAGTCTTGCACCTTGAAGTAGTCGTCGTTACGTGAGTGGTTAGAATGGTGACGCACCTTTGTGGGTGCTAGTCGAATCGAGAAATGAGTTGCCGCTTCATTGCATTCAAAGCATGCGTGTTGCCCGTGATTAATGATACTTCTCCAACAATGAAATGTGGTCAATTTTAGTTATTTAGGGAAGGCGCAAATAATTCTTTCAGTTTTTCCTCGTCCTATAGAATAGGTCAACGTCTCAGCTTGTCCGTCGTTAAATAGAATTTTCAAAATCATTTACATTTCACTGTTCCGTCTGCGAAGATATTCAATAGTAGAGCTTCTACTACCAAAATTAAGGTATATATATAACGTATTAGTGCGATTAATGAGCATGGGATGGGATGTTAGATTGACCGCCATGCTTTGTAAAATCTTTTAAAATTCAAATGCTCAAATCCTGAAGCCGCGTTTCCTTTTTAGCGCTGATTAAAAACTGCCTTTTGTAAGGGCTTTGAATAGCGATTAAACAATTGATCATGATACTTTATAAAGATGGGACCCGACTCAGTCTTCGCTGCAGAGAGTTGTACTGCTCTTGAAGAAGCTGCAAAAGTCAGACGTTCCAAAAATTTCTGAAAGTAAACGTTGTCGATTTGTTTTCTTTTGTAAAGTACTGCATGTCTGCTCAGATGTAACTTCCGGAAGGCCACAGCAATAGCGACACTGAGAACATAAGCGAGCGACTTAACGTTCGCTAAATTAAGTTGTACTAGTTCGAAATGGTCGCACGTCGGTGGACAATATTGGGTAGCACATCGCTTTTTCTTTAAGTATGTATGGATACTTGAACACTCAAATGTTTCTTCTATTTACACGCTGCAACGTGAGTTGTTTTGCCTTAAGAGACAGCGCGGCAGAAACACGGCTTCCAACCTTCCTACGCGTTCGACGGTTAGCGTAGCGTTTGTTCCAGCTTGAATTCCCACATCTCAATAAACTTCGCCACGTTTTCGATACTATTCTAATTAGCAGTGAGCGGCGGATTTGAGGAAAGAAGGAGGATTGGATTACTGACGAATTAATAGGGCGCGCCAAACGCGGACGAGGTCATAAGTAACCTCCTTCAAGGAGCAGCTGTGGTAACAAACCTTGTGCAGCAATTGCTTTTTCTACGCCTGCAAATGACGGCCAGTTTGTTAATTGTACAAGCGATCTCAATTAGTTAAAGTTTCCGTCGCTTGTCTTTGCAGCATTGCTGCAAATGGCTATTTTTGTCGGAGAAGGTGATGCGACGAGCTGTACCCTCAGTTGATAGTAGTCTACCTTCATTTCGAATATGTACCATTCTATAGCGTACTGCTTGTTAGTATAGTGATGTCAGAATTGTTAGCATAGGAATAGTGTCGGAAAAAAGCGATACGTTCCAATGGTTTTGTTTCTTTCCTGTTCCACTTTTTACTGCTGCCCTTCGCGCCTTCGTTTAGCGCATCACATTTTCAAATTTATTCCCAATCCCGTTAGTCGTTCAAATAATCTCACGTAGACATATCTACTAAGCAGAATTCACTAGTGGCCGATCTGTTAGTTAGCTGTACTGTGCAGTTATCCAGTCTCAATCCGACGTTGAAGAAAAGCACGTCTTATTGAATAAAAAGGCAAAGTTGATGAATTCCAAGACGACGGGCAAATGGATGTTTGCCATGGCGACGCGATAGTTTGGCTGCTTTGCAGGCAGATGGGCGATGGTTGCTGAAGGTTCGCCACCAAGCGATAGCTGGAATCTTAGATGTTAACATTGTACAGCCTACACTGTTGTCCACTTTTTGCTGCCGTTTGCGTCGAACCGAGCGATCAAGATAAACTTTGTATTTGCCGACGTTGGCGCTCGTTGATGGAACCTTTTTGCGCTCATCTTTAGGGCGCCACGCTTTGGTCCGAAGCTTCGTTGACAAAGAGTCCTCGTCGGTTGGCCTTTTTTTCTCCCGCAACTTCGTACCAACATTCGCAAGCGCGTCTGTTGCCGTCTGTGCCGAACCGCTGTCTCCGTCTGTGGTTGATTTCTTCCACGACCGTTTCTTGTCCGTCCTTTAGTATTGTTGGCGCGCAACTGCTACCGTCAGTTTCCGTTTTCAAATTCGTTCCGTTGGCGACGACGATCCGCCAGCGTATATTGTCGCCGTTGGGCAGCAAAGTTGGCCAGCCGGCCAAACACGTATCCCAATTGCCATAGGGCAGTATGTCCGCAGTGGGGTGTTGCTTTGTTCCTTTTCATGGTCACGGTCTGTCCCAGGCCGGGTCCGAGGTCACAGAGGTCAGACAGCTGACCTTTCCGCCCACGGAGGTCCAGTGGCCGTCCATGCCACTGCTGCTATATTTTGGACAACTGGTGCGCCATGTTTTTCATTTCAAGTGCATAGTTGCCGGCTGTTTGTGAGCCGAACCCGCTCCTTGTTGCTTTATGATTGTCGTAAACTACGTGGTCGTATCTCTTTCCTTTGCGGCTGTCATTGTTGGTAAGTGGAGAGAGAACTTTCTGGTCGGGTCGCCTGAACCTAGCATATGCTCGTCCCGTCTCGTATGTTGACGTTTAGTCGGGTTCTAATCCGACTTGTACGCTCAGCTTTCCCTGACGTCCTGCAGTGTTCGCACTCGTGGAGCCACGCTTCGCCGACCTTAAGGTTAATTGCGGTGCTGCCCTTCGATCGGTCGCTAAGCCTACGCATGCCACGCGTCTTCGTTGACAGTAAGCGACAATGTTTGATCACATCCTCTTTCTTGCAGTCCATTGAAGCGTTGTAGTGTTAGTCGTTTACGATTAGATTTGTCGCAGCGCGTGACGTGACTGTGAACTCATTCATTCTTTGTGCAGACCGCTCTCTTTTGCCGGCAACGGCCATTGGGCGGGGAAGACCATTTTGACTCTGAATCGATACTGACGATCAATGTTTCTTGATTTTTATAGTTCGTTTAGCCCCCGTGGCGCTTTAGTCCAGGCGACGGGGCTTCGCTCCGCACTGAAAGTTAAGGATCCATTCAATTACAATTCGACAGGCTCATTTCCTTAATGGCGCTGCTTCATCGAGGCGCCTCTCCCAGATGCCATTTGGTGTCGCTGACGATGTGCTGATTGAGTTTGCTCCTCGACTGCTTCTTCTGTGAGGAGATGGCAACGTTGTGTTCTACTGTAGTTAACCTTTCCTGCATTCTCCAAGCTCTGCCAGCCGACGGCTTGTTTCTTAGGTGCCCAAAGGGTTGTTTTTGCTGGCAGCAACGTCAGTCACCAAAACGCGTTGCTCTTTGAAGCATCTGTTGCCCGCAGGCGAATTTTTAAAGTAAGAAACCGCTTGCTCTCTCCCCAGCAGCATCATTGCAAAGGCTGACGTATGACGGGCACAAGTGCTCTTGTCCTGGATGCCGTTGCTCGCTGCATTCCACGTTTTCTCTGTTGTTCTTCCTGCATTGCCAAGCGTTTATATAAATATACATACGCATATTCATCTAGTTGATTGCGTTGATTCATCGATGAGGTGCAATCGCTGTCTTGATATAATCGGCAGCGTTTCATTTGCCTGAAATAAGTTTCTTCAAAGTTGTCTAACCTGAGCGCACGGCAGTTGTTCAGCTGCGTCGGTCGTTGGCGATAGACGATGGTGACGATTCTTTTTGCCGGACGATAGGGTGTCAAAGTTTTTAGCAGCGGGCGGTTCTGCGCTTGCAGGTGCCAATCGGCTTCATATTTTCTGTTTTTTTCAAATTTTAACGCTGTGCGACAGACCGAAGACTCGGACGACGAGCCTATTGGCAGATTGTTCAGACGGCACGGAGTTGGCTAGTCGCAGTCGTCCATTCAAGCGAAGTGCAGACATGAGGCAGCCGGTCGCATTCTGAATGAACGTCTCTCTCGCTACCACTCTGTGTCTCCCCCTCTTTCCCGCTTTTTCTGTTGGCCCGTTGCTTTACATGCAAAGCAATGGTTGGCTTCGATCGTAGATGTCGGGTAAATAAGCGTCAAGGGCCTGAATCGTCTAGAACTCATCTCTTAGATGAGCCGCAAGCTGGCGCTCGTCAACGCCAATCATTTTTCAATTGTCCATCGCGTGCTAAAAGCGTCCCATATTGGAATTGCCATTCTTGTTCGTCACAATGCTCTAGTGGCTTCTTACGGAATCGACAAATTGCAGTCCTTATTGTGGGTGCCAGTTGTGTTGTGGTCAATAGCTTGGCGCGCCATCTATGCACCCCTACGGCCTAACATGCAAGGTCGCTTTCTTTCAGGGTCTGGCAGGCGTGTGCTCCGGCGCTGCTGGAAACATGAACTCTTCATTCTCGCCTCCGCGCGGCCTTGACGCAAAGGTGCGGCCTCATTCGCCGCGGAAACCGGCCTCTGCCTCGAACAACCGAGTCTTGGACTCGTACAGATATTCCGAAGCCAATTTGGAGGGTGCGTATTTTGGATTTATTTCGCTTGGTTTTTTTACGAACCATTTTTGTCTTGCAGAAAGCGCTGATGTCGACTTGGACGCTCTCATAGGAGAGCTATGCGCTTTGGAAAGCCAACTGAATGCAACGGATCCTGGCGGCGGCTTATCGTTGTTGACCGTTAGTCGGCCCCAACAAGTCTATGGCTGCCGTAGGTTTTCTCGAGTTGGTAGCAGCGACGTTCAGCATCCTGGAAAGCCACAGGTGCGTAGTTCCTACGCCTGAATTTAGTCCATGCAAACTTTTTTTTTACCCTTTCCAGCCGGCCAACCCATGTAGCCAAGACCAGCAGCAGTCGCAGCGTTGTCGTAGTCCGGATACGGACTCAGCCTACTGCGAGACTATGAGCATGTTGAGCGAGTCAACGCAATCTAGTGGCAATCGGAGCGGTGAAAGCGGTGGCTCCTCCATTGATAGCACCCGTGACTCAATGACCACCCCTTCGCCTACTCAGGTGAACATTCAAAAGCGAAAGTATAGAAGATGAGTAATGAATGCTTTCTGTCTTCTTATAGCTGATGGAAGCGGTGCAGGCAAAAATACGTAATGTCAAAGAGGAGATCCAGCGGGAAAACTTGACTGAGGTACTATCGTTGCCGAAAGAATTTGTTCTTTATTTTTTTTGCCTTCAGGCGGAGATGATGGCGAGGCTGAAAAACGAGAAGATCAAAATAGCATTGGAGAAGATGAAGGAGGCGAGCGTGAAGAAGGTGCAACTGCGAGGCGGCGCCGTTTCGTTTGGGATAACAATTGATCTTGTAGCTTTTCGTCAAAGTTTTTACTCTTGATGGCAAGAGCAAGAACATCCTAATCGATGAGAGATGGACCGTTGCCTACGTATTGCGTCAGTTGGCCGAAAAGTATCAAGTGTTGCCAACGCATCGTCATGCTATCGTAGAATTCTATCCCGACCTTTACATGGGTATGGATTTCACTGCTTTCCTTATCGTAGGCGTTAGCGCATCAAGCCTTCTTGAATGGCTCAGCTAATGCGTCCTAATAGGCGGACTGTAGAACTGCACTCTTTTAAGGATTAAGACTTTCCGTGCAGAGTGATAAATTCCAAGCATCCCGATGGGCGTTCCCGAAGTGTCGCACGTTTGTAATTCTTCTTTACGTTTAGACTTGCCTGTCCAGTTTTACTAAGACTTTAAGCCTTAAAGCAACACTCAGTTGGCCACATAGGTTCGCAAGTCATTTTCGCTTTTAAGCTGAACCGCATCATGCTGATGTACGCCTCTCAGCTGACGTTTGAAAACTTCTCTTGCCAAAAAGGCGTTCCCGTGTATTTAACTTTATTTATTTCCGCCGATACGAATCTGAGCGAGCGATAGGCGCGGAAGGTCACTTGCGTGTTTTCGGTCGAGACGAAGGCAATGCAATGCATGGCACGACGACTTCCGGGCATAGTGGGAGGGATTGTGGCGTGCGCGTTTCTTTCCCGGCAGATGGTATAGGCGCTTCTTGACCCCGCTCTCTTCCGATGAATTAGTCACGCTAGTTCATGGGAAAAAAGACTTCGACATTAGCATTTGTCTTCTATTTCAGCTTTTCAGTCTGTTAATATGTTTTTCAGCATATTTGCTGGATTGACTGCAAAAGTGCCTATTTAAAATTTGGACTTTCTTTGCTCTAAGAGCTGCTTAGAGCTGAAGTCTTAGCCTTAAGGTGACGAAAGATCTTGCGTGTTCTTTCAATGCAGGGAATGGCCAAAGGACGTTTGTACGAATCAGCAGCGAGTGGACGGGCTAGCGAGAATCTCCTTATTTTCTCAAGTTCGAGATTGCGATGTAGAGATGTAGCGCTCATATGTTTCTTCAAAGTGGTTGCTTGAATTGCTCGAGGCGGATGATGATGTCTTGCTAAGCGAAGTCGGGACTTCAGTGATTGACCTGAGGGAGGCAGCGTAGTGCATTTGAGGAAATTGCGAATTCCCAAGTCGTCTCGTTCTCGTTCGACTGTGGCTGAATTGTTAGGTCGTTGTGGTCGTCGCATCGTCAGGCGATGGTGCGTTCTTTCAGACCGCCAAGATGCTTTAATTAACTTTTCGTCATCGTCCAGTGGAGCTTTTCTCGCGCCACACGTTGTCCTTCCATCCTCCGTGCCTGTATTTGGTTTCCTTCGACTTTGTGGCCTATTTTATTTGCCGCCCAATTTGCAAGCGCATTTGGTTAGGCGTCAACCACCGCTCTCCTTTGAATCGTGAGAGTCGCCCAAGCGGAAGTGCCTATTGCAAAACCGGAAAGATGAAAGCGTCATTGTTTCCCAGTATAAAGAAAAGGTCGGCAGCGTGAGACGAGCATTAGTCTTCAAGCGGACGCAACGCTTTTTCAATAAGTAGTTCGTGACTGTTTTCAACACCTTCTCCGCCCACTGCTAACGTCTTTTGACGGGTTGAGTTGTTTTGAGCATGTTTGGTTATTTTTCAGAACGCATCTACGAAGATCACGAGCTTATTGTTGAAAATATCCTAATGTGGACCGAAAATTCGCCCAACCGACTGCTTTTTACGGAACGATCCGACAAGTACGACATGTTTTGTTGTCCGGAAAATTACCTGTTGGACCATACTCACTCGGACCGCAACTCGGTCTTTGGGCTCGATGCGCGTCAACAGCTAATCGAGGTGCGATAATCGATTTTTGAAGGTCAAACTACTACTGTCAGATTCCGTTTAGGAATTTTTCACGCCTTCCCGCGTTCAACCTCCCGAGTTGGAAGGACCATTGTATTTAAAGTCGGATGGAAAGAAGTCTTGGAAAAAATATCTTTTTGTTCTACGAGGTTCGGGACTCTATTACGTGCCTAAAGGGAAGAGTAAGGTAACTAGCATGAATGACATTTTCCCTAATGTTCGCGAGTAGACGTAATTCATCCTTTTAAGTCTTCCAAAGATTTGACTTGTCTCATGAACTTCGACGTGGTCCAAGTATACAGCGCGGTTGGGTGGAAAAAGAAGTACAAGGCACCGAGCAACTACGGTTTCGCTCTTAAGGTATGTTTGCGAGCCTTCGTGATACCTGAGCAATTTTTGAAGCGGCACCCTGATTGCAGCATCCGCAGATCCAAGTAAAGGCATCTAAATATATCAAGTACCTTTGTGCTGAAGATGAGAAAACCTGTCAGAGGTGGATCGCGTGCATTCGCATAGCCAAGGTTGCTTTTTTACTCAATGTGACTATCGTTTCCTGCTCATTTTCAACTTCGATCTATTTTTCTAGAATGGACGCCAATTGTTGCAAAACTACGAAAGAGGAAGTACCCTCCTGGCGGAGGAGCATCAGGCCAAACTGAGTCCAGATCACGCCAACTCGGCGGAACGGTTCAACGGACTGCCGCATCACAGACAGGAGCAATTGCAGGCAGAACTTAGCGACGTTTTGGGGTCTAACGAGTTGCCTGATTTGTCTCGCGGCGGCGCAACGGCGGGTGCAAGTAGCGTGAACGGTTTGGGAGTTGTTGGGCGACCAAAGACCGTCACTGATGTGAGACGGGATCAGTTGAATAGAAGTAGCAAAACATTGACTCCCGTTGAAGCGCCGACAATATCCGCCAAAGATGAAATGCGCGTTTCGGTCAGCCAGTGTTGTAGTCCGGCACTTATGCCCAAAGCGTGCAGCATTAGTGATGCAAGAAGTATATGCGGTAGCACTGATTCAACAGATCGGGTCGATCAGCTTTCCTTAAATGCATTCGAGTCAGACTCGTGCACGGGTACGATCAAACGACAACCGTCAAAGAATTGCGCTGGTGCTAAGGTTTCTGCAAGCGACGTCAATCGACAGCAGATGCCTTTAGCCTTCGTGTCTCGCAAAGAGTCGCTGCTGAATAAGCAGGCGCCGGTGATGAACCCTGATAAAGTTTTAGAACAGCAGCAGTCGATGGTCGATTTGACCATCAGTTGCGACGCGAGCGCAGCAGAGGAAGAGAACGACTCGGACGAAGAACTTCCTCCGGCACCGCCTCCATATGCTCACTTCCTTCAACACTCTGCCTCAAAAGAGTCGGCGGACGAATTTCCGCCTCCTCCATCGCCAGTGTGTTTCTTAGCTGACACACAGTTGTTGACGTCGGCTCCTGATGACTACGGGTTACTTTGTCGCGAAAGCGAAGTGCCTGTAGTTGCGGCATCATTAGTTGTTCATGCACCCACGGAATGCGCACCCGTTTTGCAGACGGAAAAAGTTGCTCCGCCTTCGGCAGCGAGCAGTGGAAATCGAAGTTGCAAGCTGCCGCCTCCACCGCCTCCGAAGAGGAGCGAAACCACAAGGCTGTCCTGCGCTACTCCGACGAACGCTCGTTGCAACGGCAGACCAACGATACCGGCGAAACCGAAACCAGCAGTTCAAACAAAAGTTGGCGTCGACCATTGCTCGAAAGAAAATGCCGTCGATAACTTTCATGCCGAGTTGCAAATGGCTATGCAAAAGCGTCTGCGCTGTCTGGAAGATTCTCAAAGGCAGTCGTAAAAATGGTATAGGCGCATTTATGTCATTTTTTAAAAACCATATCTAGTCGATGGCCACTATTGTACAGTGTCAATTGGGGAGCCGATCACCGGTGTCTTAACGGCAAAAAGCGTAATTATACGCGTGAGAGGCACACACTATAGCTTTTCGCTTTATTCCATATTTGCTCCACCGTTTCTACCTGTTACGTTAAAAGATTGGCTTTGATTCAGTCTTCATTGTTATATCCGTGTTGGTTTGACAAGCCGAAAGGAGAGATACGGTTGCGTTCGGTTTGTTCGTTGGCGCTATTGCGCACGCGTAGGAGGAGGAGACCCGTCTTTGGCCATAAAGCCGTACGCGGAATGTTTCCGTGTCCTTTTTCAAAGGCGGTAGTTTTCACGTGCCACATTTTCAAGCAATTAAACCGTGACGTATTTTACGTATTCGATATGCTTTGCGGTGCTGCTTTTTTGTCCATAAGAAGGTCCACATGTTTCTTTGAGATGCGTTGCTTTTCACCGCGTGTGAACGCTGTTAACCGTAGGCGATTCGATCGCGTTCGTTTCTGTTCACAAGCTGAGTCTCAATCCAGTTCCTCATTTAGCTATTGCGCGGTTTAAGATAAGTTGTGTCAGCTTATCAACCACGTTTTCCTATGTGACGCTCACTTGAACGAAGTACTGTATGTGACTGACGTAATCAGTTGTTAAGATTGGGAAGTGAGGTGATTGTTTTTCGATCCAGAGAAAATTGCTGTTAAACTTGTTTAGGCAAAATGGGTTTGTGTGGCCAGAATTAAATTAATCGCATTAAGAGTGGCACGCACTGCACTTCCATTTTAGTTATCAGCGTTTAATTGATTTTTTCTACTGGAAAGGTGTACGACGATTCGAACGTTAAGCAACAAACATCCGTTGTTGCTGCCGATTTTAATTTTGCTGACTTACAGGGAGTCAATATTGATCCAAATGGACAACTTATTTTCAAAACTGTCTATGTCGGCATGTGGTATAAAGGCCTTTAGTATAGCTTCTTTCAAGCTATAGGTACATTCAACCTGTATTTCCGTAGCGTTTGGCTTCCGGCACTCAGTTTTACTGAAATGACGTTTTTGCGTCAGGAAAACCCTTTAATCTTTTATGGGAACATTTTGCGTTACGTTCTGATTGAGGAATAGTTTTCAAGACAGTTATGACTGCTGACGGGCAGGCAAGTCACGGCGGCAATCGAAGACTAGACTGAACAATAATGTTGGCTGCTGATGCCATCTGGGAACCACTTTTGTCCAAAGGAAGTCTGTCTGCGCTTTGTGACCGTTAACCCCACTTAAAGTTTGAAAAGGCCTTTGCACGATGGGAGATGCTGTTGAAACCGGTTGTTATTGCAATGAGAATTCTCTACGATCGCTGCTTACAGTCAAAAGCCCTACGAGGGGGTCGTTCCACACTGAATATGTCCTTTCCGTGAAGTATGACTTAATGTCATAGAGTTAGACGTTTTGAAATCTGCAGCGCCAACCTTGCTAACTTTAAGTGCCTCTTTCCAGTCGTGTCCTGCCTTTTTTGGTTTGACGCTGCTTCGTTAACGGCAGACACAACGTCAACTAAACGACATCTCGGTAACCATAAACGGAAGAGAAGATGAATGACGGTGAATACTGTCACTTTTCAACTGCTTAGGTTGCGTTGTAAATCTGACAGAGGTATTAATGTGTGAACAGTCGTTGGCTTGCAGGTTTTTTATGCCAAGGCAGAGACGACATCTGGAAAGCAGTGCGGGATAAATATTTATGATCTGCTAAATTTCCAGCAACAGTTAGAGGAGCATGTATCGAATTTTCCTTTTACGCATTCAAGACACTGTTAGGACGAGCATTTCGCTACTTGCACTGGTTTTTGTAATTAATGGTGCTTTCATGAATCAGAGTGTTGCGCGAAGAAAGTTTATTTGCCCATTTCAAATGCGTTCCGTGGTTGTTCTACGATAATACGCTAATTATGCTCGGTGTCGATCTGGAATTTCATATCCGTAGTAAATATTTACTCAACCTCCCATATACGGCAAAGGAAATGTCTTTGGAACGCTTCTACTGTCGTTTCAATTAATTACCTATATTGGCATAGGAAAATACGGCAAGGAAGTGCTCATGAGAAGGAAAATAAGACAAAACCTGTGGTAATAATGCCGTCACAATGCGGTGTTGTTTATCATTAGAACGTGAAGCTGAATATCTTTATGTGAATGGAATGCTGTTCTGTTGTCCATAGCTCAAATTTATGGTAGAATATGCAAGCGGATGTTTAGAGATATTCACTTTCTTTGGCACATGTCTTTTGCCATTCTGGAAAACTATTAATATTAGTTGATGAACAGAATGAATAAATGAATAGACAGCTGTCATACGTTGTGTTTTCGCTCCCATAGGCAAGTATTCATTCACATGTCGCTTATTGACGAAACCATTCCTTTTTCCATTACTGACGCTTTTGCAATAGTCAAAGTGTAGAGCTTGTGCAAGTAGCCTACATATGAAGGGGTTGTAAAGCTGCTTTTTCTACACTTAACTAATTTGTGCTAATTCAGCAATTTTGCAATCCTTCGTCTTTCGGCAAAGTTAACAAATCTATTTATTCATATAAAGTTAAATTTGGAAATTTCGCAGCCAAATCATTGCTAGTAAAGCCAGAATAAACAGTTCGCATTTGAAAGTTGTGAGATGTTTGCAAGTACCGTCAGTACAGTATGCCACTCGACTTCCTCGATGCCTTTGCCCGCCAGCTATAAAAATGATTGTTGCGTAAATTAATTACATATTCTTCTTCAAGCTTGTTAGAGAATGTGATGTTTTCATATTGGACCTTCAAAAGCTTTTGTATTGCCGTTTTTAGGTTTGTGAAATTAAATCAAATAAACGAGTTACCAATGGATGGATGAGCATGTCATCTTTAAGCCAACAAATGTCACTTTCAGTGATTTGAAATTGACTGCTCATCCGTCTGTTGGTAGGGCGTTTGGTGTCATTTCGGGAACCTACAAACGGGCAACACATACCCGTACGAAGATTCAGTATGACAACCTGCAGACGCGTTAAGAAGCATTCAAGAATATGATGTTGACTATAGGGCACAACTATTTACGCTGATGAGGCCATGCCTATGAAACATAAAGGCTTTCTTAGCATCAGCTACAGTGAATTCAAGTCGCTGCTTAACAAGCTGCTGTCCTTATTGATAAACTGTTTATTTGTAAAATTTTGGAGGCAGTTATTAATGGAGATTGCAAACGCTGATAAATACTCTGTTGCAGTCAGTTTTCTGCTGCTTAGCGCGATGGGCTTTATCTCAAAGTTAATCTGATAACGGATAATAAGGTTTTCATGAAGCGGGCCAAATGGCGAAAGAAACTCCTTGATAAACGTAGCCAGATGACAAGAGTTGAGAAAGCATAGATTCTGGAACTTGTACGATACCATCACGCGGTTTGTAAAGTTCATAAATCTTTTGCGTCGCCCCGCACATACCAACTCCTGGAACAGCCCAGCCAAGTTCTGTTCTGGTTTCGTACCCATCCACTATTCGTTGTGCGTATAGCAGATCGTTCATTATGTAATAAGTCGTCATCAGTGTATTACTGAAGAGGGTCCTAACTGGCTGCAAGAAGCCGCATATGGACGATTCGTTCTGTGACAATATTCTTCCGACTGGCCCAAAGTTCGTAAAACCTTGGCGTTCAAGCTCGGCAGCTGTGGCATTGTCCGCCAGACGGTTATCCATGGTGCGAAAGTTGTATAATCGCGACAGAGATGTTAAACCTAATAACAAAATACTGAATAAAGGTGGAACACCGTCGTAAATCTTACCCTGAGTTGGTACTCCGCCACAAGTTTGGGCATAGGATGACGCTGTATAGCAACACAATAGTACTGCAACCAACCAAGTCTTCATGTTCAATGGCAGAAATGAGCAACTTTCTTTACGCGGCAATTCAGTATACACTGATTGGAACAAATACAAAGCGAATAAGCAACTACTTTAGAATTTGCTGCCAAATGTCTTAAGCCTTAAGTCTTACTAATTGCTCATTAAATCGCCATGTTATTCACGTTTCTTCTTGTTGCCCATTTGCACACTCCCGTTTGCTCGATTATGCATATCATCACACTCGCTGATTGATATTTTTGAACTCTGGGCATCAGTTATGACAATACGATTCCCTTATCAGTAACGTAAAAGCGCACTCAGAGGCGATTCATTTTGTAGTAAAAAACAAAATGGTTTTAACAACTGTCTTGAGAGAAGATAGACATTATATAATGATAGTTATCGACTGATACGTTTCAGAATAACATATTTATGCAGGCTGTTGACCAGTCGGTGTTGCTTATGCAGTGGTCATCACTATCAACATTTCATTGAACCTTGTGAATAAAAACTGGCATGATGGTATGGCAGTATGGCAAGAAACCATCGAAATGCTTATTCACAACTTGTTGGCATACGCTTCGATTAGGGTTTATGCAAACGCAGTTATTACGCTCTTTCGCATGGTTAAAAACTCCTGACCATTTCCAAAGCTTCAGACTGAACAAGAAGAGCTTTCCAACGGATGGATGGCCACTTGTTGGCAAAAACAAAGTACAATGTGCACTTTACATCTGCGCTTTACTGATGAGCTTTGCATGTTGTCATCGATTTGAGATTGAGACAACTGTGCGCACAATAACCACACATGAACAACGTGCTTGCATATATTGGTGACGACAACCGCCTTAGCTCCCTTGTCAGCCCCGTTTAAATGGCATAACAGCAATAAAATCAGAGTGGGTTATCTATTCTTTAATCCTAAAGATGACATAATGCTATTCAGTAAAATATGTTTCTTGTTCGTGGGAATAATATTTGGCCACGCTGAATTTTGGCTACCGTCCATATGCGATCCATGTCCATAAAACTGTCAATGTCCAAGCAGTCAACTCGTGTCGCTTCCTCGGCTTTTTCCAATTTGTCGTTAACAATTTCTGTTGTTAGCTAAAGAAAAGTTCTCAGCTACGTTTATGAGGCATTTCACGGAAAAATGGATAATCAAAAGTTCACAAAATCACCTCCACACACTTGCACGCAAGTGCCCGCATCTCAACTTCGGCTGGTTCGCCATACGTGAACAATTCCCCTAAGATAATGGTACGCCATTTTTAGATAACAACAACCAGTTCACTTGCTTCCTTTCATCTTGTTCTCAATTTCAGGCGAAAAAATCAAAGCTTCATAATACCGCATCATTTGTACATTTCGATGATTTGTGGAAAGAATGAAATAATTGCTGCAGTCGAGCGCAGCTGAACCGCTGTACTCCTCCAAGAGAACGCTTACGCCAAGAATTAACAACTGCGCTTTCAATAAAAAGGATACTACAAGAATGCAGGAAACATTATCAGCCCAATCGACCGCATAACTTACCTTTCTGCCCCTTATAAATGGCAACATCTCGGAAACAGGGAAAGTTTTCCAGCACCAAAGACATTAGCTGCATAGGATCATTGTTCGCTTTCTCAACGCAATTGTAGAAACTGCCATCGAATTTCTGCAAACTGAATATTGTGCAAATGATAATAAAATCAAACTACGCAGTCTTATTACCTCTGTAAGAATTTTGGCAACTTCACTTACGACTTCATAGCGTTCCGCCATCATCGGAGGTAAGGCGTTCCTTCGGACCCTCATGAAAAAATCGAAGACACTACGTGGCATAGTCTCAAAAGCTGTCGCGTTCAGCGGGATTCCGCACTAAACTGACCTCTATTAGGAAAACGAACACAAAAGTATAATAGCCATACAGGAACCGTTCGTTATACTATTGTAATATAGTTGGAAGCAGGGCGTAACGAAGTTACAAATATTGAAGAACTTTGTAGGCTCTTATTTAATATGCTCAGTATTGTTAGCTTTTATCAGTAATAAAGTTTTTGGTCGTTTTGTGATTACGTAATCAGTTAAGAGCACGAATAGGAATCATATGACTTCAAAAAGCGACGATATTCCAGTTCTGCGCTATAAACAATTTCTTATTCAATAAAGAACAGAAGTAAGGTAAGATCCACCTGCTAACGTATTGAAAGAATCAGTCGACTAACCAACCCTGCGGAAACAAGAGAGAAATGGAAGACGATGGTTGGATCGCACTACGTTTTAGTGAAAATGCAACAGAAAATAGCTGTGGAATGGTCGTTTGGTAAATGCCTATTTCTTATATGCACTTGCCAGAGTCTGTGCAATGCTTACGTTTTCATTGCCGATATAAATAAATTCAAAAACTGCATATTTTTACCTTAATCAACTGGTTGAACCGGGCCATTAGTGCTCTAGTACCTTTCCATAGTAGACCATCTGGGGATTTGATCATGTATTTCATTTCTCCTGGGACAAAATCAGACCAAAACGAAAACGACATAGCACAAATAAAACACCAACTGAAATTTGTAATCCATTATTCACGCTCTGCCATTCGGTAGGTCAAAAAGTCCAAACCGGTCGACTGCATCTTTCAAGGGCAGCTTAACATCGTTGTAGACGTGAAGTCCAGAAGGTCTCATAAACGCTGTTTCCAGGCAGCCATTAATTATTTTCACGCTGATCTGTCATTAGATATACACATCTGCTGGACATAAGCACGTTCTACTAAACTTACTTTGTCAGCAACTTGCTCCAGCTTTTCCTTACGTAACTTGACGCTTTCTGCCTTTTCGGTAACATAATTTATCGAAGCCCAGGGATCCAATATCCCGTTTTTTGTTAGATAATCACAATTCCATTCTGCGTGCATTGCCTTCCTTCTTCAACAATGCACACAGCTAATCGCGATTTTTAGCGACAGAAATACAGTAAGGATCAAAGATACTTAGGTAAGTAGCGTCGCAAATGCGGCAAAACGCGCGTTTAAAAAGCGAAGTCTAATCGCTGTTATCGTAACTGACAGTTAATTTTACTTATGCAGTTATATAGGCGAGTCAGCTGTGATTATGTTATTAATCAAAGCACGATAGTTTGGGTTCATAATGACCTAAGCAGGGCCAGTACATGACATAGGCCACCACGAAGACTCAGGTTAGCTATTGTTCAAACGGCTGTCAAAACTGACTACCGATGGGTGCGTCTTAAGTGAAATTCAGTTAAATAACCGAATTCCAAACGTTGTGGGCCCGTTTAGTTCATGCACGTAGTTCGTTTTTACTTTTATGGTTTATCACGTTTTACCTTTTTTCTGCCCGTGAAGATATGTAGGGAAAATGTAGAGCTTTCGGGAAGCGACTTTTCCCGTTGTAAGTCGATTCCTGAAAGTTCTACATATTTTTGCGAGCAATAAACGGGCAAAACGTGACGAGCCAAAAACATGAAAATCTACATGCCCATTACAAGACACCCTGTCTTCAGTTCATTTTCACTGTTCGTTGCTTTCACAGCAGCGGGGCCAACTATACACATTTCGACGCGGCTGATTAGATATGGACAGAGTTCTCGGTGAGGACGTTAAGAATTTTCTATGGACTGAAGCTGTGCATTTGGCACTACAAACCGACAGACACATAAAATCGTAATGATGGTGTAATCAGCGGAGTCAGCCTATCCAGCCCATGGCGGCAAAACGACGACGTCAGTCAATATTGTGAAATTGGATAAGTCAAACCAAAGCAAGTTCTAATCGTCTTCGCGGAGAATTGTCCCTCAGCGAAGCGGCCATAAAGAACTGTCTCACAGCCTCAGCCAAGGTAAAACATCGCAGTCCCCACAGCAATTGATGTTCAGGTTTGCTTGCGTGTTGTTGATCTCAGCTTCTTTTTTACGTTCAGTTCATTATATTTGTTTTACAGAACGTCGCAGTTCTCTTTTGTGTTTCCTTTGAGGCAGAATCCACTTCATACGTATATTATGTAAACTAATCTTTTTTGTTTTAAGCACTTTTTACTCTTGTGAATTGGGGGCACTGTTTGACTAGAGAACAAATGCTCAGACAAGAGAACTTAGTCTAGTGCTCAGTGCTTCTAGAACAGTCTTGTTCCACTGCCGACATCTTGTGGTAGCTGTATGGATCGCACGTGGTTTAACAGAACCGACTGGTTCAGCAGTCATCAGTTCTTAGTTTGGAATATATTTTAAGCAAGTTGAAGGTCTTAACTGGTAACCACTCGACCTTCCGTTAGATAGGCATTCATTCTTTAATAACAGACTGCCCACGGATAGCATGAATAAAACCGTTTCATGAAGACTAAATGTCTCCTAATGGATCGGTGATGTTTCTTCAAATCTCTTCATGGCTTTTCCTATTTCCTGTGAGTATTTGTAATTAAACGGCAGCTTTTGGTCTGATGGAGCTTATTTAATGAGACTCACTTATCCATTATCACGTATGTGTTACTCCAAGGAAGTGAACTTTTAATTCTGAAGGTCTAACCTCCTCCTATTGCTACACAGTAATGACTCGTGTTTTCTCTGTTGAAGACGTGCGTGGTATTGTTCGCAGACAAAATGAACAGCTTGAACAATTGATGCAGTAGAAATGGCAGTCCAGAAGTTGGAGAAATGCAGTTAAACATTATGTGGTTGAATAGTTTTAAACACTTAGCAGCATCGTGACTATGCAGTAGGTGTTCGCTCTCTTAGGTGTAAATTATTTTTCTTTTCTAACCTACAGCCGTGAAAAACTAGTTCAGATCACGTGAGCGGGTACTCCTAAAGATCTGCTGGGCGTATGACGATTTTAATGGAGTTTACTCTTTCTTAAGGTAACGATCCACTAAGATGAATGAAGTTGAGTGATCTTGGCTGGAAAAAGATAGCCACACAAGGAAGGATAGTGATGAGATTCAAAATATGATGCCAGAAATGCACACTGAACTATAGTTTACATGTTAACGTGGTAACAAGGATACAAACGTTGTCCATCTTATCTAACCACCTACGCATTTAATAGGTATCTCAGCTATTTCGATAAACAGCTTCAATTAAATGTGGTGGAGGGCAAATCACTAAAGGTGACGTACAATCACTGTTTGGACTTGAATACATGCGTAGGTTAAGTTGTAAACGCCTACAAACTTTACACAACGGCCATTCATTTTTAAAATAATTGAACTTTCAAATAAGCTGCCATCTGTGGAAAGCCGTATTCAAAAGAAGAAGCATATCGTTCATCAGATAATTCTGATTACTCCAACTTAGCAGCAGTCTTTAATAGTACTAACTTTCTTTACTATTTAACACACCGAGTCAGTATATTAAACATAGCATTGGAAATCAATCGTCCCGTTTAGAAAAACACATTTCGGACACGCATGAGCAGAAATAAGGCATTACAGCTTAAACATCGCAACACGTGCAGAATGATCGTACGCTCAGACTTCGCATGGCAGCAGTCAATTCGTTCCTTCGTAGGCGCTTCCACTCAGTCGAAATTTGCATCCTGTTTTCAAGAAGTTAAAAAATTCTTGCCTTGAGCTAAAATACAGAAACATGCGGGGGCGCGTGAGGGATTGAAGTTGTTTAACTGTCATCAAATGGTTGAAAACATGGTGATATATTTCCGCCTCGATCAAGGCTAAACTGGACAGTAACCTGATTGCAAACAGGTTGACCAGTTGCTAGAAGACTTCTGTATCGTTAATTTCAAATAAAAGGCAGAGAAAGAGTAAGTTCGAAGCAGCTTCAAGAATGAACCAAATTTCCGTACTTCTTCTTATTTTGAGCGGATATGCCTATGCGCAGCTATTTCCTAGTAGCGACTACGGTAAGTACAACATGTTACGTAGTTCCATGGAATCGAGATGCTAGCAATATCTGTCTACTGTTTGCGGTCTCATTAGAATGCCAATGTGCATCTGAATAAATGCATATTATTCTACTAACTACTGGAGACCTCTGCAAGAAGTCCGCTTCAAGTAGATGTGCATATTTCCCTTGGCCAATATAAAAGTTTGCTTTGTAAGCTTACGAATTCCTTTACACGCTTGTTTCTGTCGATTAAGAACTCTGACAAAGACAGCAATCATTATTATTTTTGAATCGAAGGATTCGTTATCTTCAAGGCTCAGCATACGTGTATCAGCAGATATTTTTGCCTACCTCTTTTCTGATGCTTATCCATATGTTCTCTTTTAGATATTCCCTTTTAGTCAGTATGACGTACTTGTTCTAATACTTCTACGTATTTTTCCTTTAAGCTTTTTTGCAATCCATGATAGCGACAAGGCCAGCCGGTTTCCAGCTATACGACAGAGGTTTCTACGGAGGAAAAAACGCATGCGAAGCGCTTTCAGACGTCGCTGATCGTCAGCTGCAATGGGCCAGAAGCTCAAACCTTCGACCAGAGCAAAAAAGGCAATACATGGATACACTGCGCACCATAAAGAGGGTAAGAAATGTTTGAGCGTTTGTTGCAGACTACGCAGCTTCTTAAGGAAGCCAAGAAAGCGGGAAGGCGAGAGCAGGATCTGATGCAGTGCAGACGATTCTTAGACTTGTACATGAGACCTGCTGGTGGTATGGGCTACCGCCCCGGATATCGTCGTCCTTTTTACCCTGGTCGGGGTTATTTCCCATATAAATGACCTGAAAGAAATGCAGGAGTATGACTTTACGTTTTCACATGTTCAGGCATTGCGTTCAATGCTCGAATGTGTTTTTTACTGGTGCGTTGTAAATTATTTGAGTAATTCGTCGACATACCGAAATAGTGTTCTGCAAATAAAACGCTTTCTCTCAACTTGGCTACGTTCTACGTAATGGCAGGGGTCGAGCTGCTTCTAAACCTTTTATTACGCCAGAGGTTAAGCTGTCATAAGGAAGTCACACTGGGACTGCTAACATCAGGAAGATTTCTGATTCCTCAGCTTCAAGCGATGCGTACGGACAGACTGCCTATTATTAGAAAAACAATTGAACTACAAAATGACGTTGCGTATGTTCTTGGAAAACATGTATACGAGTCAGCAGAACAAGTTGCTTAAGAAAAGCTCGCCTCCAGGTACAAAATAATCAGAAGCTTCTTGATTTGTACCAAGACGTGGCACACTTGTTTAAAGGTATAGTTTTAACCTAAGAAAGCATAGAAATGAGGCTTTCAGGACTAACTAATTAAGCATTCCAGTAGGCATGAAAACCAGACATATGTTGACTGTACGGCTCGCATAACCAGTCGGCAGAATGCAAACGAGTAAATTAATCAAGGAGTACTGTGAATCTACTTTATCAGAAACCTTGAAAATGGGTGCTTCTTAACTGGTCCAATGGTTTTCTTGGTGAACTTCACTGCGGCTTTTTATTGCCCGTTTTTGGTTTCTGAAAATAAACCAGACAAACATCCTACCAACGGATAGACGTGCACAATGCTCGTTGCCACTGCTACAAAATTTAATCATAGCTCCATGCTGTCAATACAAACTGCGTAGCTGTTGATTATCAGCATAACGGGTACGATGTGGAAATTTAAATTCATCCATAATCTTCTACATACAGCACTTAACTACCTCGTCAGCAGAGTAGCGTGATCAGCATGCACTGTTCTTGCGAAGGAGCGTTGCATCCGTTTTCTTCTACTGATTATTAAGAGATTGAATGAAGTCTGACAACTGCAAATTGCAGAGCAATTCTCACTTTCTCAGTAGTCGCCTTTTATAATTAATAATTATATTCAATGTACCTATTTCCTTGTTCTTAGGCTGTTTGTTCCTTCACTTTAATACCCATCTTCAGACCTATAAAAGCCAAACCTGTCAAAGTGGAATGAAAATTTCTTATGAAACCATTATCTCGTTTAAGGCCTCTTCCATTTGGACTGCGTGGGCCCGTAAGTGCTCCTTGGGGGCTTTCTGGGCTTTAAAAAAAGTTCTCACTTCGTAACTGGGCATGACATTTCTTGATAGAAGTATATACGGTAACAGGGGCAAATAATCCGTGTATGTTTCTAACAACAAATGTCATTTGGCTTGGAAGCGGGACCAAAGTGAACTCAACGAAGGCTAACTTTGACAGGGATTGGCTCTCGTCTCTTAGCCGCCCCACCGTCCTACTGTAAGTTTTCCGGCCATCCTGTTCTGCCCTTACATGAGCCCAAGCCTAAGCATAAGGCATATATTTTGCCTTGGCTTAGGCAAACGCAAAATTAAGGTGACCGGCATGCTCTCCAATAAGGGCACAACAAGTTGGCAGCATGCTTGCTAGAAAGGAACCTGCATTTCTCAGACCGTGGGGCGGCTCAGAGACAAGATCCGAATGGGATTTTACAGGCTCTTTTCAAAACTTGACTACAGCATTATCGCAGGAGCGAATTTGTCAGATTAAACAAATTCCTTAACAGCAATGAAATAAGTTACGGTAGCGAGTCTGCTTGCTGTTTTTGGAAGTAACTTGCAAGTTACTTTTCCTGACGCCTAGCAAAAAGAAGTTTTGTTCGACCAATTCGTGCTCATTGTTAATTCCGCTGCATATCTTTAGCAGTGATTTATGGACACAGTAACGTAGTCATTCAATGGCGTAATGCTTAGAAAAGAAAACTTAGGGCGCAGTGTCAACAGCAGTTGAAAAGGCTACGTTGAACAGTAGACGACTGCAGTTGGAAGACGTCGGGATGCCGTGCTTTGCTGAAAAGATATTATGCCGTTAGTCGCAGAGAATGCCTCATGTGCGTAAAGATAACTTAAGTGGATGATTTGCAAGATTTCTAAAAAGCTAGTTAACTGTCACTGTGTAGGCGGATTTCACATGGTCTCCTCTTCACTAGCACACGAAAACGTTCTTAACAACGGCGAGCTGGCGAGTATTTCGCAATGTCACAAGGCATAAGAACTTTGCTTAACCATCCTTTAACTTAGACGAGGGAAAAAGTTGTTTCCGAGTGTTCCGTTCAGTAGCAATTGTTTCAAGGAAGAAATGAAAGATCAATGAAACCTTTATTTATGAAATTCCAATAGGTAAGTTGTGTGTTGGTTCGGGTTGGTTTGTATTTCTTCTCTATCCAATTTTGTCTTGCTTGACACGCCATCGCTTGAGCTGATGAATACTTTCATTCTTTCTCGAATTTCATAACCGATTACGGATGAACAGCTCGCAAACTTTAGTAAAAGGTTATAATCACCGTAGGTTGTTCATAAATATCCGGTTATGCAATTCTGCGTGCCTACAAAAAAGGTAAACTTTCAGGAATTAGATTAATCATAGTCAGGGGAGCACATTACCTGTTGTACGAAAAATTAAAAGCCGTGTATCAAAATGTAGGACGAAATCGATTGTGCAAAGTGACTTGCTGACATAGTTTGCCTGGTTTTTATTCATAGTGTTCCAATTGGTTTAAATAGAACAAATTTTGGGCAACAGCGGATTCATGAATTGGTTCACTGGATAAGTGAAGTAATTCTTGGCAAGCAACCGTTTAGTGACTTGAGACTAACGATATGTTTATTCGTCGTTCTTCGTGCGAAGTTGTTCTGCGCTGTTCAGTATTTTTGCTTGCTTTTCATTTGATTCAATAAAATCATGGAAGAAGAGAATGTAACTTTATGTGCGCATTAAAAACACAACTTTTTAAAATTTTTATCCTAAAGTTCCTACTCTACATGTTATTTAGACTACGCATTCCTTTTATGCACAATTTTTCGAAATAGGACACTTTATGCTAACGGAAATGCTTGACAGTTTGCGCAGTTAGGCAGTTAGTTTTGGTGCCAAAAGGACAGCAGATGGCGATAATATTAATACTTTAAAATGAACAGCTTTCAGGACATTATTAGACGACAAACAAAATTTAAAGCAGTTTTATTTGGGCTGCTTACAGTGAGTTTGCAGAAATGCGTCGTTCATCTATCAGCTATATGCTCACGCATTAGCAAAAGAATCTGCGTATGCTTGTCTAATTCAGGATGAAAACAAATTAAGCTCTGACTTTCAGCGTATCAGTTTAAACGTAGATGATTTAATTAATCGCTGGATCTTGTCTTGACATCTAAGAAGACTGTATATGGTCAAATCGTCGCTTAATAGCCGACCACTGTTTTTTAATTATGCTTTCTTTGCACCCATATTGTTTCAAATGGGATGTCCCTTCAGCAAACAGGAGTCAGTTTAAAAGCTTGAACAAGAGCTTTCGGAACTTTCTTTATTCGTATCACATATGAGGCGTCTTGTCTGCTAAGCATGGATGGATGGGATGAACTTGTCGTTCTTTTGCATAAAAATTTCTTTTGAAGAGAGTTGCCAAATGTGGGGTAACATGAATCTGTAGATGTTAAGAGAAGCCGAATTTTCAATCTTTCCTCATGTTCGTTGAAGGCGTCATGTGATCGCTTTCGCTTAGACAAAAGTTCATTTTTCCCGTCTCTTCGGGAAGCTGCCCCACTTAGCTGAGTAAAGTTAGTGAGACGAAACTCCTTAATGCAAAAGTTGATTTCTCTTTCGAAAACGAACTTTCCTTCTGGCGACTCGGATGTCGAAACGACGTCAGTTCAGAATGCTAAGTGAATTGCAACAATAAAAAGTTTTGCTTTACGTTTCCTTCTAAAAAGACAGAATAACGTGAAGCAAAGCTGCTGTCCTCAAAGGAAGTACGTTTTCAAGGAAACGCAGTTCGTGTAGGAATGGGTTGAGTGCGCAATTTTTCAGGTGTAATCGAGGGCCCCTAAATACTTTAAATCGCAAGTCGGTCCAGTTCTGAGACGAAAACGTTCATTGCGTAAGTACTCGTAAAGTTTTGTTAATAAGCCGTAGATCCTTAATTTCAGTCTCTGTCAACAATAAAAGCAGCGTTTGGTAACTAAAGGACGTGAAACTTTATGCTGCTCTTAATTTTAATGGATTTTTGGGTCGCGTTGTCATGTTCTTAATTTCCCACGGCTATTTTCATATTATGAAAGTTCTCGCGTCTATTCACTCAGACAATAGGTTAGGGACAAGCGGGTTCGCATTTACTAATTGTAAGTGATAGTTTTCGACTAGCTGAAGTTGAAGTGTTCTGTATATTTTTCAAATGAACATTTCTGCTATAGCTCCAATGCCTAATCTCTCGTATCTTGAAATTTCCTCAACGCGGACGATTCTGAAGGTAGACGATAATGACGCCGTCGAGTAGGGCTCAAATACAGTTGCAAAAGGTACATGCATTGCTGGAACTCGTCATGTCGTCCTGCTCGTTTTGCGTCCTTCAACATTATTAATCATAAGGTCGGGCTAGACGCACATGCTTTATTTCTTACTCGTCTGATTATCCTCAAAGTACGTAGGTACTCGTTCCGAAGAGAAGCAGGCTTAATTTTTGCAGTTTTTGCCCACCTTATTTGCATATCAGCAACGTACGCCAATGCTTGACACGGATTTTTGGGAAGGTAAATTTCCTTTCCGATAGGTTGGATGCCACCTGGTATAGCATTGATGCCTCTGTTCAGTGTATCTGAAGTTCAAGCGAAATGTCAAAACTTTATCTTCGTTGTTTGAAGTGAGAAAGTCTGTACGAACCTGAATATTCCTTTGGAAAAAGACGACTATCGATTGTTAACACCGTAAAAATCAGATGAAAGATAATTTGGTGGACAGAGCTCCTCCTCATTTCGCTAAAAGTGGCACGCGTGTGAAAAACGGAGTCACGTTCAACGGAAAATCATTAATCACGTATGACCTTACAGAACGTAAACTGGTTTTCAGCGAAGTATTTTACGGTAGGTAGGTTCGCTTCGTTCCCTTAAGTTGGTCTTCATTCATGCATTCAGAACTTAGAGAATTTAGGGGAGTTGGAAAATATTGCTTCTAGACCGTATGCAGTCATTTCACTGCCCGCAACGAACGTTAATATCATAAGTTATGCCCAGTACTTTGTGCTCCTAATCGCTTACTAGAATTTTATGGGGTGATCAGGTTGTCTTAATATTATCGTGATATGCAAATATCCGACACAACTGTTAAGGCATTTGTCACTAACTCTGACGTAGAGGAGCTGTTTGAAGTGTACTGTTGAACTTATATAAAAATAAGAATATAAGCTTTAATTACTAATCGCTTGGATGTGTGCATTTTACAAAACTGCGTACCATGTTTATTATGAGCCGCAGTCAACGGTCCCCTTGCGAACCATCATGCCTGTAATGTTCATATACCAATAATAGTTTTGAGAATAGACATTTGATTGAGAAACTAAAGCCATATCACGTGAAGAAGTTATTCCTTTTTGGCGTTCTCTTGACCATAAGTGGTAAGTTATTAATATGCGTGTGTACAAAGATTTGCATATCCAAAACACGTTAGTTACCAACTAACGTGTTTTGGATATGAAAATCTGCATACCCTTTAGGAAACATACTACATCTCGTCGGATTGGTATGTGCAGAGATGTTATAAAAGTTGTATTTCAAAACCGCTAACTACTGGAAACAAGTAAAGCATAGAATAATGTGTCCATTCTGTATGCATTTCATATGGTAGGGGCGTTTTTTAATTAAAAAAGACTTTCACAGTTCAAAGCCAACGGAAATTGGTTAAACTGAATGACGTTGTGTCACGTGAATGTTCAAATGCATATTCACTTGCTGCAGTCTGCCATATTGCAAAATTCCAACGTTTTCTTCCACAGTGCATATCGCTTGTTCATTGTCTTTGGTAGATGCACAAATATAGAGGGATTATCAAAAAAGTTGTTCATTTCGTCGTCGGAAAATTTGTAGATCGATCGAATGTCGATGCGTTGTACGTTGGCTACATTGGCCAGCACTCCAGTAATATAAGCGTCATCTACCCATAAAAATGTAGCGAGCGGAACGCTGTCCAGGAGCGGTTGAACTGCTCGCATGGTTAAGCTATAGCTGCTTCCTGAACAATAGCTTGGATACACTGCCTGTTTGAATTCATCGTAGGAGACATACCATTTGCTCTTTTTATTACGTTCTGGTTTCATTTTTGTCCACACGGTGCAATAGAATGCCTTTACGGAAGGGTTCAGAACACTTTGTTTTCGCAAAAGTCGCATAACGCCAAAAATATTGACAAACATATCATCATCAAGTTTTAAAATATATGAAGCATTTGGACAATATTTTGCTGCCCAGTTGAGCCACGAGATTGCCTTGAGCGTTAGATTCTTGTACGTGTCAAGAAAGTTGAATTGAATGATGTCCTCGTAGGTTTCCCATTCGCGTTGCAACGTCACTTGAACCGAAGGATGCTGCGGATCTTCGCCTACAGCGAACACCGTTGCCAGTTGGAACTTTTTGTAAAATTCATTGTTGGCCCACATTCTGCGTATTAAGCTTCTCCTTTTGAAATTCTTCGGATGGCTGTGCACAATTGCTATGACGAATGTTTCTGGGTACCTTTTCCGGCAAAAGTTTTCATTTAACAGTACATATCGAAAGCAGCTTGTTGATTTTTTCTTCGTCCAATACTTAAGCGTGACGGGGAAGGTGCGTTCATGCGAGCAGCTTTCCTTGTTTTCGTTTGAAACAGTTCCTTTTGTGTAATTTTTGAATGAAGGCGTAGTCTGACTGTTTTGCAAGTCAGCTGTCACGTTGGGAGAGTACGGATTGTTCTGTTCGAATGAAGACGTAAGCTTACTGTTTTGCAAGTTACCTTTCACGGTGGAAGATGATTCGTTGTCCTCTTTAGATGGCGCATTGTTATAGATGCTTCTTGGCTCGCTTATTTCCTGCGCTCTAGAAATAGTTGATTGTTCTGCTGGTGTCTCAATAAAAAGAAATACGAATATAAAGCATCTGATTGTCCCACGGAACAGCATGACTGAGCATTTACCATAAGGTCACAGCAACATGGTCAAAGCCTCCTAAAAATACAGTCAGAAGTCTACTTTGTAACGGATTACAATTGCTTCTTATGTTCGCATATAGTATTGCCCTCTTATCAAAGTTTACTAATATATTGATCATCAGTCAAACGACAATATCTCCTTTGTACATTCTCTAACAATTTGCTCATCCATTCGCTGACAGGACATCTTGTAGTTTAATTACAGACTTTTTTACGATAACGGGAAGAAACCGTGACTGACGACCTATATGAAAATATGACTAATATTATGACCACGCTATTTCGAATGCTTATAGAAAATTAGAACTCGTAAGTTTAAAAGCAAATTCGTCAACGTGTTCATGGTAATGAATAATATGTGTTAATAATTTTTAAAAGTTAGTCTGCTCATGGCATTAAGTCTTCATAGCAGAAGTTTTGTGCCCTTAGCTGACATAGGCGTTAATTAATCTTTGTGGTAATATTTTGCAGCGGTCTTTATTCTGCCGTAGCTTCACTCTTATTTAGTAGCTTCGAACCT
>KN538377.1:1534022-1627902 GCA_000797535.1 Trichuris suis | reverse complement strand
CGGGATTTCGACTTTCGGGATTTTGACCCTAACCCCCTTTGCAGAATTGACAAGTGCCTCTGAAATATACTGAAGGTTAAAATAAGCTTTTGACCTAACATGCTTCCAATAAAATTCGCTTATTCTTAGCGCTATGTCACTTAAAGCAAACGAACAATCCTTAAAGTTTTAGCGAGGCGGCAAATATTAATAAATTGAGAAAGTAAATAATCAATGCCGGTTCTATTAGCACAAAGCAAGATAGTAATCCCTTCAGCGTTTTACCATATTCTACAAATAGGTTGAAGCAGTGAAGACGAAGTTGACGTTTCTGAAGGCATTGCTTTTATCCTTTTAGATCAAACCTTTTTTTCTTGAACGCACATTATTTTATCCGGTTCGCAGACAGCATTAAGCTACACTTCGTGAAAAAGGAGCAATTTCTACGTGCGTAATAATTTAGTATGTTCGTACTTTCGAGGTTTAGGAAAGGGATCAATCAAGTGAATTAGCTTCTCATGCAATCGCGTTTGGTGAATAATAAACAAAAACTTACAGCAAAGCAGTTCTTCTTCTCTAGCTGCGATCTGAACAAGAAGCATAAAACCTATAGAAAGATAATCAGGAACTTTTCCACGTTAATAAAATTTGCATAAACCGTCATTGCCTCAACGCTTCCAACGCTGCGCTAATAACAAAGTCTAGTGCTTAGCTGACTTGTTTGGTAGTCGCTGATAAAGCAGCGGCGGTGTTTCAACACTGATAACGGTACTGAAAGTGTCTCAAGAGCTCTGCTCGTTGTAACTTCAATAAACGGGTTTCTCCCTTAAAAACTTTATGTTTCGATCCCCTTTACTAGTACATTGTAGCTGTGCTTTGTTCCAAGTGATTTTGGAAAGGCGAAGAAGTGAATACCACGATTTTATTCTCACTTGTGACTTTGAGTGGCGCTTGGGCCCTGTGAACATCCAGTTTGATTTCTTTTTCACAGTAAAGCTCAGATTTAGTTAAATTAAAGATATCACATGCCTTTGATATTCATTTGCTTTTTATTAATCAGCAAATCTGATGTACGTTAAAGTATTGTGGCAGGCATGGAAAAATGTTAGCAAGTCATTTTGTTATTATGTATTTATTTATCTGTTGGTTTATTTATTGGACTGGACGTTCGCTCGGTGGCGTTTTCTTGTTGCGTTGAAGTACCTGTTCCAGGAAGTTGCATAGTGACGCTTTGCTGTTCTTTTGACCCTTCCGGACGTTGTCCAGTAGTGACAATGTTTTCCGGTCGAATGGGAACATCAGGCTTCTGTGGGAGATACCACGAAGGTGCACTGGCGCTTTGCGTCACAACTCGAGCTGAAGCAACTTGATTCTCTAATGGTACAATACCTTCAAGTTGGTCGGGACTGGAACCCTTCCTTTCTTTCAAAGCTTCGTCGACGTTTCTTTTCAATTGGTCAGCGTTGCCTGACGATTTCTTCGATTCAGCTGGACTTTCTGCACCTCTAACGTAATAGTCGATTACATCTTTTACCTTGACCATAAAATCTTGTAAAGGCAAACTATAGTTCTGAATGACAAACTCATGCAACGTCTTAGAGAATGGGTGCGAGGTCGGCTCAGACTGGCGCGATCCAAAGTCAGAACCAGGAGTCGAAGCTCCGCTTCCCATTGATTTATCTAAGGTTGGCATTTCTGTAGTCATCGACGCAAGATTCGAGGTTTTTGGTGCCTCAATTAGGATTGCCTTTAGGTCAGGTAGAAATGACGCCGTGACACAGTCGGGATGCACATTGAACGGTAGAGGTAGGTTAACAGATAAGGTTTGTAGCGGTCTAGGTGGGTTCAGCTTGGAATCTTCTTTCCGGGTTGCTTCGACATAGATTCTAAAAGTTGAAAGTATGTCATTAATATATTTGCGTAGAGGAGCGCATGCTCTGTAATGGCCTGTCCTAGCATTCCTCCTTTCTTGACAACTAGCAGCCGTTGGTAAGGTAAAAGCTTTTTATTTCCGCGCGTTCTGGGACTTTTCACTTTGTCCCATCTTCAGCAGACAACTTCAGAATGTACGTACAGAAGTTTTCATGATACATTCGTGTTGGTACGTTTTTATGTTGTCCCCTAAAGACGGGACGACGAGAAGTCCCGAAAACTGCGGAATTAAACAAAATGTATTTTCTCAGCAGTCGTTATTTTCTAAGAAAGAAGGAATGGTTTAGTTAGGTTTATTAATGCATGCGTTCTATGTTGCAGGCTATTTAAGGATTCCAGCGGCGCTAAAGCTTACTGTTGCTCCCATAGGTGCACTTTTATTTCTGGAGCTTCTAAATCTTCGACATAAATGGCCAATCGATAGTTGCCCTTGTCTGATTCGTCCAACACCCGAAACTTTAGCTGCGTGCAAAGACCCTGAGCGGGTGCATTCTTTGACATGCTTCTTCTGAAGCTCAGAATGTTTTCACGTTCGCAAAACGCACCCCGAGAAAATGGAGATTTAAAGTTGTGATTGCGTTTAAAGTTGTGCTTTGACCGAAGCTTCGTTTTAATATACGAAATGGCTTTTGTTCGCGGAAACGTGCGCGCATACAGTTTGTATGCCTTCATACAATGTGCGGTCATTGGTTGCTTTGTTCCATAATCCTAATGTTACTTAGAATGCAGTTGTGTCAAGAATAATTGTTAGCAAGTCAAATGGATGTTATGATATGGTAAATTAGTGAAAATAAAATTTTCGATTGCAAATTAATTCTTAACTAAGTTTGTTGTGCCCTAGTTTTGCTCTGTTAATTCATATCATCTAATCGTGTTTGTCACGCTTCTTTTGTGATAGCCGCGTGCATGAATTAATATGAAGAAAAACAGCGGTACGTTTCACCAGTGAAGTTGAAGTTCTTATCAGCGTGCTTGCTTTTATTTAATTCGCACCAGGTTGGTCAGAGGTGATAGCATTAATAGTAGTGTCGATGTTCCGTTGTCGAATTTGACCGCGTCATCATTTAGGGGGTGCATAGCAGCGGGGAAGTATAGACCTTCTTGGAAACATATCTCTATAGCACGTGAAAAACCCAGAGATGTCGTTTGTGACATGCTAGATTGCAATACACGCCAATTGACATGATTATGACGTTTTGCAACGTTTACTGCGTGAAATGTAATACCAGTGCCTTATTTCATTATGTCTCAGTGTATGAGTTGTAATGTAGGAAAGATGAGCACCTTTAGGTGCTTCAAAAATTTTTGTAAGCGTCAGTTTGTCAGACAGGATGAATCTTCGTCTTTAAAATCTTGTGTAGGTTGCCACAAATTTACTAAATTAAAAGTTGACTAGCAAATTAGGTGTGCATATGCAATGATATTTTGAAGATGCCTTAGATAACTGTTTGACCAATCAGGTGGCATTTCGGAATTCGTTAGGATGCACTGTTGATCATTTCACCTGCAGGAGGGGCAATAATGAGACGTTTTATAGCTGCCGACTTACTTCTGTGCCATCTTTTCCTTCTTCTTTTTTCAATAATGAACTCTCTTCGTCTGAGGCTTCACTGCTCTGCAACAGTTAGTCATAAGCCTTTTCTTAGGGTAGACATCGTGGCAGTATTTACCAAAGTAATTTCGTCTCTTTGAAGTAGCATTTGTAGTAAAACACTGTCCTGAAATTGAGTTAGCATTATGTGACTTTGCTGATCTGCTTTGTCAACTTACCCTCGGTTTAGACAACCTAACGAGTATCAGAAGTACTATGCACAATGCAACTCCTCCACATAATATGTATGCAAACTTCATGGCAGCACCTTGATATGGGGATGCATCCATTGCCCTTATTTGGTCACTGGTCACTAAAACATGGTTACGAAAGGTAGTTTATTCGATCGATTGCTGTCTAGTGGCAGCTAAGGCAACTGAAAGTAATAATAGTTACATTGTATTTCGCAGTCGTTTCCGGCAAATCCTCTTTTGCACTTGCAGCGGTAGTAGGAATCATGGTCAATGCATGTACCGCCGTTTTTGCATTGATGAGTAATGCATCCGCCGGTGTCTTTAACAACTATTAAATTAATAACCGGAATAAGCGTGGGTGGAACTAACAAATTTCACAGAAGACTCCATTGTACTGATCCTCGCATTCGCAACGCTTGGAATGGAAGAGTTCAGGTATCGGCCTTCCTCCCTCTGCACAAGTTACTCTCTTCATGATTTCACTGATTGGATAGTCGTCGTGTATGCCCAATCTGGGTATAACAATTTTTGCACAGCATCGTTTATGGTCTGCGAGGCACGGCCATTTCTCACCGCTTGGTGGGCGATATCGAGTGAAAACTTCACGTCCATTTTTGTCAATAAATTGAGTCCATGGAGTCCATTGTGAATATTTGCATGTAGTACATTTGCAAGGACCAAGCAAGTCCGATTCCGTATAATTTGGACACTTCATTCCATAAGGCATCTCTGGCTGCTGTTCTACGTGTTGGACATTTTGTAAAAAGCACGCGTTTTTCTCTTTTATGAATTTGCAGACTTGTTCTTCGTACGCGTCGCAATCCTCGTACGGATTGTGTGAACAGATAAAACCTTCCGCTTCAAAAAGATTTGTCTTATTTAAAATCACTATACTAGTATTTTCAGGAAGCCAACTATCAGTACTAGGTCCTTCCGTTGTATCGAAATAGTGCAGCTTTCCCTCCTGCAGGTAAAAGTAGCGGCTACGTTTTATTTTTAAAGATCTGAGCAATGCTTACCTTAAAATTACTGGCGCAGTAGACTTCCAGGAATAGCTCTGAATTTTCTGACTTCTGTCTCTTCGTACTTTCGTGCTCTTGAATCAAAGTAAAACACTTTTCGCCAATCCGGTACCCCATGTAGTTCAATGCACTATTTTCAAATGGACATGATCTTGGAGCTTCCGTTTTTAAATGCAGGTAAATAGTACTGAAGAGTATTAAAAGATGTTTTGCGCCAAATTGCATGAAAGCGCCCGTATAGCTGATTGAGTTTTTCTCAGAACAAGTTAATGTAGACGGCAAATTTTCATAAAAGGTAAAAGCATATTTGATGCTCAAGTTTTGTTAAGTAGCACTGTAAACTACAGTTATTTAAAAATAGGGCTTACGCCGTAAATAATGGTTTTTTGAAAGTAGACTTTACAACTTTGCATAAGCATTGCTAAAAAGAAGTCAATTTGCGGTTTTTGCTAAGCTCCAGAGCACGTTGATTAGCATATACGCTGTAATTGCGTAACAGTGGCAAAGCCAAAAAAAATTCAGGGGAGAAAAGTAAGAATGGCATAAAGCGAGGATAATTTGCATAATGCAGCGTAAATTTAAAATGCGTCAATGAATTTAAAGGCGGCGAAGTCTTACGGACGGTAACAATTGTGTTTTCCGCGTCTTGAGCATTTCATTCTTCCGCTGTTTCATTAAGGCGGTGGATTGTTCAACTTCAGTGCGTGCTTACTAGCCGCAATTTACAAAACCATTATACATCAATAATGATGCAATGCTTTGGCGTTCTTGACATGGCGTTTTTAAAATTTTATTCCTGGTTAGTTTTTCTCGTAGTTTTGAGAATTGCGTTTTCTACCGATGACATAGAGCCTGAAGGCCTAACGTATACAACTAATGCCAACGACAGCGTACTTTTGTGGCCTTCTGAACCAGACGAAGATATTGAAACGAAAAGAAAAAGGCTTGCAACTTACCTTTACATAGGTTCTACGGCATTCTTTCTTTTAATGATCACGCTGTTCGTACGGTGGCTTATCAAGAAAAGGAGAAAGCTGGCAGAAAAGGACATTAATGAAAATGCTACCAGCGATGATGGTGAGGATGGGGTTGGCCGAAATTTCGGTAGTCTTTAAATGTGCTTTCTTCTTTAACTGCCAATAAATAATGCCCTATCAAGAGTTTAGAAATGGTTTGTCATTTTCAGTTTAATTGCGCTTTAAAGTTTACACCAATTGATAAATGCTTGTATGTGTCACTGAAGATCGCTAGTCGCCAAAGTGAAGCGTTTGTTCTTGCTTGAATAATATCAGTGTACACGAAAACTCCTTTGATCGATTCTTATTCTACTCTTTGGCTCCTATTCGTATTAGGCATACAAGTATTTTTCGATGTCAGTCTTATCCTTAGTGACTATGAGCATCTGACAAACTATGTTCTAAATAAAAGCATTATTACTAGTCAAAATATGTTGATTTCTTTTTTCCGGAAATAACGCGTTGCATTCTAGTCGGTTATGCGCCTGACCGTCATACTGTAACTGCTTTGCGGCCCATCCTAGTCTGCCCTTACCTAAGCCTAAGCATATGGCTTATATTTTGACTTAGGCTAAGGTAAGAGCAGAACAGGCTAACCGGCATGCTTGCCAGTAAGGGTGCAAAAGGATGGCCGCATGTTTGTCAGAAAGGAACCTGCATTTCTCAAACGGTGGGGCGCATAATCGACAAGGCCCACCCGTCGATTATCGATGGGTTATTTCCCGAAATGATTGAATACTTTCAATTCTTGATGCATACTAATGAGGATCTATATCTTCAATGTCTTTCTTTACACTATTTAATTCTGGTCTCACTTTGCAGCAAATCTCTTTCAGACAGACGATTTAAACTTGTAAGCATTGCGTTGTGCTGATTTACCGAAGTTACGTAGTTAATATTAAGAGCACCATCGCTGAAAGCTCTCCTTAAGCCCACCATTAACCCAGAAGACAGATGAGACGAGAACAATAAGTAAACTATCGCCGACGGCTTCAATCATGGGTGTCAAGTGTTTTTATTATTCATTCATAGGGAAGTGATTGCTGCGCAGCCTATGTATCTTTATTAGCACTTTGCAGAATTTGTCATGTCAACGAACCTTTTACTACCCCATCATTGCTCTAGTAAGTGTAAGAAAGGACCTAAGTTTCGAAAGTGCGCATTGTCAAAAGCATACATTCTCAAGTCCGAAATCGTCTGGTTAGTTCTTTAAGCGATCGAAGTTGACTACTCGTTATAATTCCCCAGTCGCTACTGTGTCTTGTAGGATTGCTTTCCGAAGAAGAAGCTTTCCAAAAACTTGTCTTTCTTGGGATACAAGTTCGTTCATTTGGTTTGTAACCGCTAGTTGCCTCTTTGAAATTGTTCCATTTATTGACCAGCGTGTTTTCCGCTTCCGCGTCCAGGTCGTTTATGGAACCTCGTTTGACGTACGCGTCCGGCTTGTAGTAATAATTATCAGGTGTTTTGCTGCTCTTCGTGTCAACGCTTCTTGTACGATGACGGAATGGCATTAGGGCTCCATTGCTACACTTTTGCTTTCCTTTTTCTTTAGCCAAGAATGTACTGTTCGACATGGATGAATTAGTTTTCATTGTAGGCTCGCTTATCTTCGAAGCTAGCATGAAGCTATTCATAGATCCACAGGAATTTTTTCCCATTGATTCTTCTAGCTTCGCTCTAATTGTCTTTTCCGCTTGACCCGCGTCTGCTGAAGTTCCGTTTTGGTATCCCTCTGAAAGAAACCAGGATGAAGGTGGAGCCAAAGGCTAGAAACTATTGTTTAACTAAAGCATGCATAGAGCTCTTTAAATCAGCTAGCATTTAAGAGAAAATGTTAATATGAAAACTTGTAGTCATGGACAACCTGATTACGTTGCTTGCGCTGTTCCTTCCCCTCAGCCGTTGGCGTATATCCTCACACTTAAGGAAGATTAGTCTTACATTTCAATTATGTTTCATGCAAAGGCGTAGCGTACACTTTGATTGAAAAGTTGTTTCCAAAATGTTGACTTACTAATTTCTTATGTACTTTCCAGAAGAACACTGCTGTCCACTAATCATGAGCATAATGTAAAGATTTTTGCAGTACGACAAAAAACGAGTTTATAAAGTTTTCTTTGCCATTAGTCTGAGCAAGTATTGCTCTCTTTAAGAATGAGCAGTCTCGTGACTAATAATATTTGTTTGTATGGAAAGTGTCGAGCCGTTTCACAGCAAAATGATTACTAACCTCTGCACTTGCTATCTAACAATGGCTGACCAAAAGCATGATTCGTTGCGCAAATCATCTTGTGCTGATTGCCACTTAGCGCAGTGCGAACTGGATTCTCAAAATTGCCTTTGCTGGAGGCTGGAGAGTCTTGGTGCTCGATGAATTCGTAAAGTTTGTTTCTATAAACGCTGATGGAAAGCTGCACGTCATCGTCCAGCGGCAAAGAGATCTCCTTATTCATTGTAAGTTGTTCGCGAGAGTTGTAGAAAAGCCTCACGTACGGATGTTGAAGAGCCCTTTCAATACTGAGCCTGTTGTTGGGATTGAACAGCAGCAGATGTTTCATCAAGTCTAATGCAAAATAGGGTGCGTTCGGCACGAGCTCCTCAAGGCGAACCGGCGGCAAGCAGAGCATTTTTTCCAACACCGAACTGGCATATTTGGATTTTATGCTATCGATGTCACTTTTCGATGGTCTTGGCACTGTTTTGATAATTCTCTCTATCTGATTTATTGTTGATGTTCCCGTGAACAGTGGTTTCCCGCTGTACATTTCTCCAATAATGCATCCTGAAATTAAACTAATGAAGAAAAGTTAACGAAGCATCTGACGAAGACGGCAAACGAGAACTCCAGAAACATCCTCTGGATGGACAGTTCAACTAACCGTTGGAATTCAAGTTTTTCTTACCTAATGACCACATATCCACACCTTTGGTATAGTGCTTTGCGGCAAGTAATATTTCCGGAGCTCGATACCATCTAGTAGCCACGTACTCAGTTAGCTCGGGATAGGATGTTGAGTCCAAACTATTTTCAAGGCCCCTATTAACCTGCGTAAGAGAGCGTGCCAATCCAAAGTCAGCCAACTTGACCGTACAATTGACATCCAGGAGAACATTAGAAGGCTTAAGGTCTCGGTGTATAACGTTGGCTGAGTGCAAATAGAGAACTGCGCAAAACAGTTGATACGTAATGAATTGAACATGAATAGGGCGCAGTATGTCTTGTTTCTTTATCACATTATGCAGGTCAGTATCCATGTACTCGAATATGAGATAAATGTCACGATCTCCTGTTGCCTTTATCACTTTCAATAACTTGATAATGTTCGGGTGCAGACGCAGTTCCCGTAGAAGCATGATTTCACGATATGTCCTTTGAGCATCAGTCTGATTCCGAAAGGCGTCAAATATTTTTTTTAAGGCAACAACTTTTCCTGACTTTCGATCAGTTGCTTTCCATACTATTCCGTAGGCGCCCTTACCGAGACGTCTTCTAATGTAGTATTGGCTTTCGATATGGTCGTCCACTTCCTCAGACATACCTTCTTCCGACTTGTGCACGACGCCAAGGCGTTCTGCTTTCCTCGAACCTTTGTTGGTAGTGAAAATGCAAAATAAAACCCAGCTGAACAGAGGCAGAGGGCTGCTGCACCTGTCACCACGTTGCCATCAATAATGGCGATCTTTAGTGAATCCGTCTTTTTGTTCATCCAGCGTTGAAGTCACCTATTTCCATCTTTAAGCAATATTTTGTGACGCAGAGTTGCCCATTGCATTCGCCGTAAAGACGCGACATACAGTGCGCGTTTGTAGTTGTCATGGAGTTTAGAAGCTCTGTTGTTCCAAGTTGAGGTGTAACGATCTGCGTACGTGGGAGGAATCAATGCGGTTCACGTAGCTGCAGCAGGAAAAGCAATGAATGAGTTGCATTGCTTTATCGATCGCTTGCCGGACAATGCACCGTTCAAGGTGCGATTGACCAGCGGTAGCTGTAGCGTTTCAAGTTCCTTTGTTTTTCCAAGTCTTTGCACAACGGCAAATTTGTGATTAGATACCATATATTGCTGTTCATTGTTTACTGGATGAGTTAGAAAATTTGCATACTCTTTCCAGAAGAAGAATACCTTTCAACTTTAATGCTCAATTCCATTTCTGATCAGTTGCTTGTGCTCGTTTCAATCACGCAAGGTTATCTATCAACCAAACTGCACATTCAGTAAGAAATTTAAACTACTGTCTGAAGTATTCAATAGATTTCTGAAGGAGCAGAAAGTAAAGCAGAACACATGGATTGGTATAACGTTCAGCAACTATTAATATATGCTAAACGCTGCCGGCTTGTTCGAACGAATATCAGTGGCTGTACTTGCAAAGAAAAAATTGCGTTTTAAACGTTCAAAATAAATCTTAGGATCCTCCACAAAACAAACTCCTTAGAGCACATGTGCAACATTTCCAAATAACACGTGACGTGTCTGCACTGACAGAGCTATTATCAGTAAAAAAGAAAAAATTCTATGCAAATACTTTCAGTCTTTATTCAGCATAAAAAAGTCACGTCATTATTCAGAGCAGTTTTCTCACGTTGGTTAATCAATAAGAAAAATAGTTTGTTGGGCTTAGGAACTCCCGCGTGTTTTGCTGACGGACCGAACCAGCGTGTCTAAGAGGCTTCGTTCTTCCCATAGTTATCTTGGCCAACTGAACCGCCACTGCTTGGCATTTGCTGAGTATGATTTAACAGGGATACCACAACAGTCATCATGAGCATCATTCCCGTTACCAAACCGATTTTCGCTCAACAGAAATGGCGCTGAACTGAACAAGAAGACGTAGTGTCGATGTGGACAGACATTCAGTTTAAGGTACCGCAAAAAAGTGAACATCTCAAAGTGATACATATAATAGCCACTGCAAAGGATAAGTAGCTGCACGTTGTGGTATTGTACTTCTTGAACGAGTAATATACGTCTGCAGCTCTGGTGCTTCTGTCAATACTTTCACATCTGTCCCACTGCCATGGGCGGCATGGTCTAATATCGTAGCGTGCATAACGTATCTCACTATGAATATCATCACATGGATCAGGGGACCACAACTTCTGTTCTGATATCTATCATCTTGAAAACGTATGACCTTCTTACGGGACAATGCATTTTTGAGTGCGTTATATTAATACGGAAGAAGTCCCGTCAGTTAACAAACAAACAGTAAGTTTATTACCGTAGCTTTCGGGTCCAAGCTTGACCCGTCTTCAGCGGTTGAGAAGTGGTCATCATCTTTACGGAATTCCCCGTTGTAGAGTATAGACAGAAATAAACCTGAAGCTTTTGGGACCCAACTGGTCCCATCATCAGCGGAATCAAGTCCTGTTCTGATGTTCCATATCGTTTCGCCAGCTCACTGTGGCTTTGTCGCTTGCGCCATTATTAAACTTGTGGGACGACGTGATGGGTGCGTAATTTTTCAATGCTTTGTAGTGAGGCAACCCATTCCATGGGGATCTATGATGCCTCGCCTTTTTAGCCTCGATGGTCTGTGCGTTAGTTCTCCACTGTACAAATGTTTAAATCAATGTTCGTACATATCGTAGGTTAGTCTTCTTTCCATGACATGTAGAAAGTATTCCCGACAGGTATTTTCGAAGGCATGATTGCAAGGATAGCGCAAATCGCTAGGAAGGAAGTATAAGTGGCATTTCTGCTTGTCCAACAGACGTGACCACAGAGGACTTTTTCCAACACGGCCTTTTCTGCTCATACGTAATACTGAAGCATGAATTTTGAAAAATACAGTATGTTAAACGGTTTCTCGACATTTCGTAACCAAAGCATATCGTAACAAAACAGATATCCTTGTTCCGTGAATTTCCGTTTCATGAAATGGGTAAACTTTATCCAGATCGAAGAGCAGCGAGCAGAGCCTTTGCTGCTCAAGAGGATATACTGTCCCACTGGATTCCCATTCCGTGAGAGGGATAACATATCTTTAGTTGCACTGAAGAACAGGGAGCACATGGTATCTGTAACTCTACAGCGTCAATAGTTCCGCGATCTGGAGCTATACGGCTCGTAGATACATATCTTCACTGGATTTTGGTTTGAACAGTATGCGTATATCTTTAAGCATAGTGAAGTGCGACGAACACAGTGCTTCCTTTCCTGCTTTATCTTACGTTCAACATGCTTCCCTGCAAAGATAACAACAAGTGTATAGTATAAATACGCGAGCAGATAGTATAATGGTTAGTACGCTGTGGAGCAATTTATGAGTTATCCCAAAGCTACTATACATGGAATTTTTGAAGACTAGAGGATAAATGCAAATTTTAAAGGTGTATGCGGCTCTTCATCAAGCCATGAAGTTGGGACCTTTCGTCTCAGCTAGTAATAGGGAATTTAACGCCGTATGCTATGGCTCCTTAGTACGTAGTTGTATCGCCCATTAGCTCATTGCTTAAATTCTTTACAGGGCTTTTCGATTTAATAGGAATCATTTCGTCATCAAATCAATTAACATATAATTCAACGTTTTGTTAGAAGCAGGTTTTCTGCTATCGCCAAATTAGGGAGACTTTTTCAGTTTTCACTTAGCTGATGTGTATATGCAAGAATTTCGCGCTCTTTGTCCCCGTCGTTCAAAGTTACTTAATTTTCTGCAGTAAATTGTCGAACGCACTGGAAGTCTGCTCATTTGGATGTTCAATTTGCATAAGCTCAATGACAATGCATTGTTTTTGTTGTCTATCAAGCGTAAGTACCAACTATATACCAGCACATGACAATAGTTAACAAAATAAAGGCTGTTGGAAGAAAAAATTATGTTCACTGGAAACAGTGAGGTTAATTAATGAAACGAAAGTAAATGCAATTTATTCTTACCTGCCACAACCTCATTTCGCGAAAAGCAGCCGCAGAATCAACCAGCCGCACAGACTGCGAAACGAAAGTGAACGTTCAAACACCGTGTCTTCTCGCTGCACTTCACGCTCTCCAAACTATGATTTAACAAGCGCTTGCCAAGGGTGTACTGTAAGGCAGGAGATGTGCAGGTTCTTTTCAAGTAACGATGGTTTTTAAAGTACACTACCTACTTATCACTTAAGCACGGAAAAGATGCGCAGACTTCACAAAGAGGGGAACATCGTTTGCACGCAAATCAAGAACATCGCAGTTTCAACAACGAAATCTTTATTACATGAAGTCATCAGAGTCCGAGCCACCGTCTTTGTTTGTCGATACCATATTTTCCGGCGTGAAGAGGTCCTCATAGTGCCGCAAGCGATTTTCCTCCTCCTTGCGACGTTGCTGCTCTTCAAGCTCCTTTTTCGCAGCTTCCCTGCGTTGCTTGTCTTTAATACGTTCCTTACGATCTCGTTCCTCCCGCTCATGCCGAAGATCGACATCGCTTTTCACAATCTTCGTCTTGTTCAAGCGGTTAACAATAGCATTATCGCGCTTTTCCACGGTCACGTAACGAACTAGATTCTTGTCCTTAAAGCCAACTTGGCCCACGTCCATGTCACCAGTTTTTTTCAAATTACTCCAAGGGGTATAAATCACCTGCACATTGTTCATTTTATTACCTTTTATACTATTTGCCTTGACCAGCTGTGCACAATCTTTGAGCAACGCTTCCGGAATTTCCTCAAAGTGAAGTCCTTCTGGAAGCCTCAAGTAGACATGGGCGGATGACACGTCGTCAAGATGAAACCATACGTCTTCCGGCCAACCCCATCTGATCAATTCTTCGTTATGATGCTTGTCTTCGCCCATATAAATAACCGCCTGCGGGTTGACGGTGTCAGAAGAAAAAAACAGAACCATGCCAGATAACGACGCAAAGCAGCACACTACTAATAGAATGCAAAGACTAAATGCTCACCCTTTTGTGAAACCTTCTACTTTTTATCATGCTATACACAAAGCGTAGCGTACTCCAACCCACCAAATAGAGAAACTGCCAATAGTAAAATAAATAGTAAGTAAGTACCTACAGCACTGCTGTTTTCCAGCTGAACAACCTGGCAAAGTAGCGAGCAGCATGAAAAATTGACCTTTCCGGCAAATCGGTTATTGTGTTGTACAGTTTGCGTTTTAATGTTAGTAAAAATGCAAAAAACACTGCAGTCCTATAGGAATGTAAAAATCAAATAACAAATATACAAAGGTATAGGCGGTTAATTATTTTTTCAACGGACTTAAAATTAAGCAGCGTTAATTTTAGGCAACTTTGATTTTAAATGATCAGCGCAACTTCATGCATTATTTGTTTGTACCTGAAGTTCAAGCTTACGATACCTTAAACCCGGCGGTAAGCGGAAGAATAAAAGTTAAGCATCGATGTCCCGATGCAATTCACTTTGCAGCCGGTCGACGTCAGCAGTAAGTCTTAAAGCGCTTGATTATTTAATTTGCTCATTTTTCGCGCAGACTGGTTGCCTTTGTATATAATTCACAAAATGCGTACGCCGGTTTACGTTTTAGTGTTTCTTAGCGTATCTTTTGCGTTTTCTCGGTTCGTATCGTTTAAAGTCAGTTCGGCATCTTAAGTCTGTGCATTATGCACAATTTGCACACGTGATTTGGCCGTCTTTGTAGGATTACGACATTTTATTTGATCGCCGTCTTGGCAAAGGCGGATTTGGCGAAGTTTACTTTGCTGTGCATCTGGCAACAAATCGTGAAGTCGCAATAAAGCTGGTAACTTATTTCGACTTCAAATGCCTAAACAAAGCGTCCGGTTGTGCAGATAAATAAATCGATCGTTAAAGAGGAGAATGCCTTTAAAAGAATATGGGACGAAGTGCGAATACACTCAAAGCTCAAGCATCCGCATATTGTGGAGGTATCTACCTTTCGTTTCTTCGAAATCGTCAAGCTGTTGCCTTGTTTGAGATGTTGGATTGCTTCCAAGATGAAAGTTACATTTACATTGTCTTGGAACTTTGTTCAAATGGCGACTTGCGTCGGTATTTAAGAGGCAGACCTCTAAGCGAGGCTCATGGTACGTGCTCTCTTGCCTAATTGAAGTATTGTTTGAATTTCTTGCTGAACAGCGGCCAGCGTACTCGAACAGGTGATTGACGGTGTCCTGTTTCTGCATACAAAGCAAATAATCCATAGGGACCTATCTGCGTCGAATATCTTATTAGACAAGCACGGGATTGTCGTAAGCGCTTTCCTATTGCTATCTATTTTATAAAAGCATTGTTCCAAATCAGAAAATAGCAGACTTTGGACTTGCTACGCAAATATCGCAGGTCAATGAGAAGCACTTTACAATGTGCGGTACGCCCAACTATATAGCACCGTACGACTTTTAATCCTTTGAATTGAACCTGCTTAAGCGTTATGTTGTAGTGAAATAGCAATGAGAAGACCGCACGGTCTGGAGGCTGACTTGTGGAGTTTGGGCTGTCTCCTTTACACCCTATTAAGCGGCCATCCGCCGTTCGGAAACAATGGCCAAGTCAGTCAAACTTTAAAGCGCATTGTCACTGGTGCAATCGATTTGCCACGGAACATATCCAGCGAAGCAACGAACTTAATACAAGGGCTCATGCATAGCGACGCCGAACGACGTTTGAAATTAGCAAGTAAGATTTTCAGGCTTCTGACCGGTTTTCAAAGTAGGTGTTTTTCAGCTCTCCGAAATCATCCGTTCTTCAAAAAGCACAGGGAGAAAGGAGGCGCATACTTTGTAAACTTTTATTTTATTTTCTCCGTTCTTTCCAATGTCGCTATGTATTACGTGCAGAGTCTTGCTTCGGCGGACAGCGGCCGCGGTACAATTTCCACTGGTATTCCGACCGGTCGTACCAGCGCCAGGCAAACCTTTGGCAAAGCTGCTCGTTTAAGTAGCTCCAACTCATACTTGTCTCACAAGTATGGAGCACCATCGCAACACCGGCCGGGCCTTCCTTCGTCATCGGGACTTCCTCAAACCGAGACGCGTGCAGGCTGGCGCAGGTTTGTCCTTTTACTGATTGTGATACTTTCAAAATTCGTATTCGCTGTTCAGCAATGAGACTCGGTCAAAAGCGCCTATGCCACTTCCATTGCCGTCTTTGCCTAGATCAGTTAGCGACACATGCATGAGCAGTGGGCACCACCTGAACGCAGCCGGTTGCTGCGGTCAGCATGAACAAGGATGTTCACGTATTTGCGCGCCGTGTGGGTCGCTTACTTCTGGCGATGGTCTGCAGACTGCAAGAGACACTATGAGCAGTCATCGCAATGCCAATACCTCGGCTATTCAGCCTCCTTCGAACTTTCTTGGCGATGCTCACGCTAAAGCACAGCAGTGCAGCGGATGTCATCAAGTTATGACGTCACCATGTTGTTCAAACTCCGCCGTTGGAAGGGGAGAACATTTTGTCGAGAGAGTCTTCGACGAAGCGGGTCGTACGTTGAGAGACATCTTGACTCCTTTGTCCGCGAAGCGATTAGCTCCAACTCGACAACGGACAAAGAAAGTGGCAGTAAGAATTCTGGACTACAGCTTTCTGCTCCGCAAGTGGAATCGCATTTCAGCTTTCCATTACGGAAGAGAACGAAGTAGTTATTCAAATATTTTCGGCATTGTCATCGTCGCAGGGCAGTTTTTTAAAAGTTTCTCCCGACGGAAGAAAGGTTATCATCCCACTTGAATATGATTAAGTTGATCCAGTTGGTCGCTTTCAGATAATTGCATACCAAATGAACTCCGAGTCGGACGGCTACGCCAGTCGACAAGTGTTCACCTTTGACACTTTACCAACGAAATACTGGAAGACGTATCAGCTGGCTTTCAACTTTGTCCAGTTGATTCGAGCCAAGACTCCCAAGGTCACTTTATTTTGCGACGAAGGCAAATGTCATTTGATGGAAGATATGACGACTAAAGTGTACCTGAGTGACGGTAGGAATTTTACTCGTAGCAAACATGTGCTTAATACTTCGCTTCAGTTCGTGAAGCGATCAAAAAGTGTGGTTCGCAAGCTTGGGTTTGTATGCAAAGCGGACAACCAGATCTGCTCTCATCCAAAGAGGAAATACTTTGCGATCAGGTGAATTTCCCTTTCTCGCTGCCTCCTCGCTCAGTATGGGCATTTAGCTGCAAGCAAGATGTCTTCGTATTGAGAAGGCTTTGCTGGATGCTGAAGGAAAGGAAGAAAGTAACTTTCCAGCAGTAGTCGGCAGGTTTGGCTTTCCCTTTCATCCTGCGGCCGGTTTTGATGCTTTGAACGCTTTACGCAGGTATAAGTACAAGCAACGAATCTCTTCCGCGGAGGCAGACGTAACTGCTGACCCAAAAATGGCCAATGCGATGGATTCTCAGCCTTCCGCGTCCAATAGTAAGACATCTGGATCTGTATACTTGAAAGAATACTCCTGCTGCGTCCAAAAGGTAAGAGGTCATTTTCCTAGTGGTGTCTCATGCACCGATGTTCAGCTGAAAGGTGCGGGTGTACTCACCTACGATAGTGGTGAAAAAATAACGCTCACGAAATCTGGCAATTTAGAGTACATGGACCGTAGAGGTCGACTATATAGGTTTGACACGTCAACTCTCGCATGTGAGCTTAAAACAAGTATAAATTGCAGGTTTTCTTCCAAAGACGTTTTACCTACAAACGTCAAGCAAAAAGTTGTGCAAATTGACGCCATCTTCCGTGCGTACGGCAAAAAGCTAAAGGAACTGTAAAAAAGCTTTTAAGTCGTTGTTCTACTGCCCCAAACTCACTGCCATTATTCTACAGTGCATTAATTGTTACCTGGAAAATATTACTTCTAGCCAAAGCACGTTTACTTTTTCTTAAGTCATAAGGTGTTGTTATAAAGTTATGCAAATGAGCTGAGAGTTGGACCCGAGTCGGAATGTTCGGTGGAAAACGCGTCCGCGTCTCTCTCGTAGAAAACCATATAGGCTTGGCACTGGGAAACCTTTTCAAAGGCGATCGGCGAAACCGTAGCGTCCGATAACGACACCCAATAGCGTTCGTCAATGAGGCCTCTGCGATAAGTAACAAAATGACCAGAGCTTACGCTGCCTTGGTGAACGATAACCGCTTGAAGTCGGTACAACTGTTTGCCCGTAACATCGTCACTTGAGGATGAATCCCTGCAAACGGCAAAAGGTTTACAAATCCAATTTATGCAAATTAGACCAATAGAATTCAACCAGCGCAGCAGCAAGTAATAGTTTTTTTAAAATTAGACCCACATAACCTGTTGTCGTCAAAATATTGCTTTTTGCTTTTTCTGTGGTTGCTATAAATCATTTCATTTGAAATGAAAAGTAACTTTTGGAAAGTAGTTGAATTTTCATCAGTCAGACGCCTTCAGCTTTGTAGTTACATTAGCGCATGCAGAACGATTTAAACTAACATAAAACAAGAGACCGACGCTTAATCGATAATGGTGATAAGAAAACTTTAAATTTGCATAACTTTTAAATAAAACAATGCCTACGGGACAAACCCGTTTGGGGGGAATGATTCATGGAGACATCTGGATAGCGGGAAGCCTTATCCAAGGAACAAGTAGTCACAAGTAAACTTAAGGGTAATGGACAAAAATGACAGAGGGTGCAAGCATGCAAAGGAAAATTGAGTGAAAATACATCCTGCATACGCTGGGAATACAGTAAGCATTGAAGCATGAAGCAATCAGAACAAATGGTTGATAACGACATCGGGCACGCTATCTCTAAACTGTGCGCTCCAAGTAGGGTCTAAATAAAGCTTCAGCTAACGAAACGCTGAAAAGATTGTTCTGTGATATATCTTCAACTGTTAATAGATGGCGCTGACTAAATTTATTTGCATAATAAAAAAAATATGAGTACCCTGTAACAGAGCTCTTTGATTCTGTTGAGTTTTCGCAGTGGGAATGCTCCTTCTGGCAAATTTGACCAACGTCGAGCCACTCGGGAAGTTTAACAACGGTAAACAGTTTAACGGCGGTACCACATGCCAGCCAGCTTGTTCTTTGAAATGTAAATATCATACATTCCGGGTACTGAAGCATCAGGTAGCAGGTTGATAAGAACGAAAGGCCCTTAAGACCAACCTTATCCAGCCATACTGTGCGGCTTCGGGAAGTTCTGGTTTCCGTAGAATTGCTATCTTGGGAACAGAACTCACAAGCAACGTCATCAACCATTTCCTGTTCTAGAAAGCTTTCTAGGCACTCTTCCAATGTAACCACCTGGAAAGAGGGAACAAAGTGAGCTCAACTGGATTGCTTCCCAAAAGTATGCCCAAACCATCTTTGGTTGCTCCATGTTGAAGTTTAACGTAATTGTGCAAAACGACTCTCTTTGAACGGTCTGAAACGACGTGCCGCCATATGACGAATAGTTAGCAAGTCAAAACCTTGTTTCCGCATGTCAGACATTCGTTCTGGACATTAATGAGGCCTTCGCAAGGAGAAATGGGAAATTCATAGGCGGTTAGTTCGTTTGAATTCTCATTGTTCGCTTGTGAAGGGTTGTTCAGCTGAAAATTGGATTTTTGAAGTGCAATCTTCGGGCGGACAGCCAAAATTCCAAAAAAGGATCATTGCTACTACGTACGTTACGTTGGAAAACTGATACGATAGCTTGCATGCTGGCTTTGGCGTTCTTAAGAACGGTCAATTCCTCGCTCCAGGTTGAACAAAATACGTTGAGCAGTTCGTGTACATCCTGCTGAGAATAGGACTCCAGAATCCAACCTCTTCTGCGCAGAGCGTTCACAACCCGTGCTGCTGACAACGTTTCACCGGTATTTTCGTTCAGTTCTGCATGAACTAAGAATTATTAGACAGACTTTTCAAAAGAAGTTCATTGCTCAACGGACTCTGCAAAATTTCGGCCAGCGATTGCAAGAAGATGCAATGTCGGTAAAACATAAACCGATAGGTCCACCCGACGAAGCATTTACAGCTAGCCAATCCTTGTAGAAGCGCATTGACAAAACAAGTTGCACCCATGTTATGAAGACCCGGAACATCATCTGTAAATTATTATTATTATTCCCTTAGCGTCAGCCAAATTCAGAGGCACTTACATATATAGCTTCGCTTTGTGTCCAAATAAAAGTAAACTGCAAGTACCATAAAGCTAGCGGCGGATATTCCTCCGACAATAAAGATGTAGCTGTTGTCAATCATGCCTTACTAATCGACCTCGCTAAAACCAAGCACGCTGATGAACAACAGTGCTGCACAATTTATTACAGCTTGCTAATTTTCAAAAGTTATTAATTTCTGAGCTTAAGTTTGAAGTACCGTAATATTCTTCGGAACAACTTATCGTTGTCACAAAACGCTAGAAAGAAGACTGAAAAAGCGTGCAAGGCAACGGCTATTTGCCTACGTTAACTAAAACAAACACTAAGAGACTACTAAAGTTAATTTATACTAAGAGAAGAAAGTTTTGAAACGTTGGAACATGGATAGGTACCCCCAGAAACTTTAAGGCTTACATAGCAGAAAGCTGGGTCGACCTGGCGAAATGTAAGCCACGAAAGATTAACATAGCATACAAGATGTTAGAGGGTAACTGATCATATATTCACAACATGTGAGCCTGTACCTGAAAATTCATTAATGTGCGAACAATGCTTGCTACCTTTAGCACATGAGCTAAGCATAGGATACAGTATACGCTCTTGCTCGTTCTATTAATAGTTGAAAACACGAACAAAGGCAGCTTTGTAAAGGCGTTCTGTAGCACTTTATCATTCGCGACGAGTGGTGGCTGTCAGTAGCTTAAAAAATTTTGAAACTGCGATTTTATTCACACGTATTCACAGCATGCCTAAAGGCGGGCTACCGAGAAATGAATTTATTATAAACATCTTGCAATAGTTGTAGTAGACAAGACATTGAAGCAAGACACACTAAGTAGCTTGAAGCATCGTAAACTTACCATTTGTGCTATAATGATTGGCTGCGTACAATAAACGAATGCAGATGCGTGAACCTCACGGCCTAATGAACAGGAAAGCATAATGTTGGCTAGGTGAGTATGAAGCTTACCACGCAGCACATCTCAAGAACTTTCCCGTCTGTGTTGGAACAGATTTGCGCGGAAACAGGTTCACCAAACTTCTATTCAATCCTGAAGAAAGCATAGGCATTCGTGAATTACTCTTTGACATGCAGCGGCTAAACCAATGCTCCTTCGCGGCTTTTTGTAGCGCAAAACAGTACGACAGAAGAACGTCACATTTTTTCGTTTAACAAACCTGATAGGCTTTAGTAAGTAACAGCTTTGACTAAAACTTTCCGACTGCGCTGCAAATAGGGTAGAAAGCGCCTTCAAGATAAATGATCGATCCAAGATGCAAGACAGAGTTTCCTAAACTGTCTAGTTCCAGTTTTTGGGTTAAAGTTCTGCACTAGTCGACTGTTTTGTCATATTTGGAGCAGCATGGCATTTGGCGACCTCACAAAAAGCTCAATCCTTACAAATGTTTAAATAATTTAAACGTACAACAAAAAAGAAGCAAAACAGCGCGCAAAAGGCAATGGCAAAATCGTACCATTCAATTAATTCACGATAATTTCAAGTAAAGTGTTTTCAGGCAAGAAAGGATAGTCCAGATGGATGGCAATAACTATCTCTATTCTTCAATTTCAACTCCTTTGTAGATATTTTAGAGAGAGCGCATTTTAATAAAAGCAGCACCGCAAACCATTACTGCGGGACACGTGATCCACTTTTTGCTATTGGAATTGATTTCCCAGTAACGCCATTTTTGGCAAGACGGCTCAGCGCTGCTTTTCGTCAAAAATTTTTTAGCTTAGCGCTTGTTTTAAATTTTGCAATTTACCCTGTAAAACTCCAGATTTCAGCATTTTGTCTTCTTACGACTTTCAAATGCAACGCGCATTCGTAATTCATTAGCGAATTAGCGCATTAGAAAAATTTTTATCTCTAAACGGAGAAAATATTTTCGCTTCAAACATAAACTGGTGCCAATCAGGAGTTATTTTGTTAAACAGTGACGTCAGGTTGTAGAATAAGATTAACCCTGTAAAGATGGAACTGGTGCTGCTTCTTGTTTCCAATTAAGCTTTTTAGCTTGAAGAAATGTAAATTAATGACGCTTGGAAAGTGTTATGTATTGGCTCTATGCTGATATGTTATTGTCCACCTGCACGCCATATATACTGGATACTGTATGTTACTGTCATACTCAGTTAGCCTACCGAGTAAACCTGGTTACACACGTCTTGGTCCAGTTCCCATTTATAACAGAAAGCTTGATATTTGCTGAAGTCGATTCCATCCCAGGAAGTAGGCCATTTGAACCTGCGAATAACATATTAATTGCACAGTATCCTTGTAAGGCGATTTGAGGTAGGCGGAACATCCGCGGTTAGCTTAAATTCTGTGGCTGTTCACCAAGTCGAACGGTGTCATGCGGCCAGAGAAAGGATGCCGTCATTTTACCGATTTTGTTATAACGTTTTGTTCGCTTGCAAAAGGTTTGCTGCCGCCTTCTCTCGTACGGCAGGATTGAACGCGTTTTTTTTCCAATTTGAAGCAACGCGCCCGTGTTCATCCTTTTCGTTAACGCATTAATTGGACATCAAAAAGAGCGATTGCTATTTTGCTAAAGAAGTCGAAGGGCATTGTTTTTTGACTTTTAAATCGGCCATCGATTTATTGCGGGATTCGTCGCCCAACAACTTTTTGTTCCTCGGAAGAACTTGTCCAACTTCCGTTTGCTGCTTCACTTGCTGCTAATTGTTCTAGGTAAATTGGCCTTCGTTTCTTGCACTTCAGTTAAGGTTGTGCTTGTTCTGCAGACTTCCCGTTAAGTCATGCAGTTCGGTCGGCTGGAATATTCGAACAATATGTTTTGTATGGCTGCTGAGAAATTTTCGGTGGGTACGTTACTTTGCATCGATGGATGTTGCGTGTAACAAGTTTTAAATGCAGATTTCACAAGATCATCGTTGCGGCATCATTGAATTCATCCGTTGTAAAATTCAGTACTACCTGGCCTAGAAACGGGTTCTTACAGTACAAACAAGGTTCACATTCGCGACGTGCATGCAATGACTGCCGTTGGCCCGCAGAAAGAAAACATTTCGACAAAACGAAATGTGCACAAGTTACGCTTATCAAAGCAGAATGAAGTGGACGAGGATTCGTCAATGGTAAAGGAGCAAGTTCAATCTAAGGTGATCCCGTTTGTCCACTCAACTCGTTAAGCACTAAGCTAACTTTGCAGAGTTCACCAGTTGTCAGTGTAAACGCGGGTGATCCTCAGGTGGTTGCATTTCCATTACCAAAAGATGCTCAGGCGCTGAATGTCGCTACGAGTGTCGAATCCAGTAAAAGCGCAGTGTCCGAATTTTCTGCTTCAAAGGCAAACTCGAGGCTAATCGTAACCCGTGGTAAGCCTGGCATCCATCGGTTTTTAATTTTAGAACAATTCGTCGCTTATGTACATTGTCCGCTGCTTGACAGTTTGTGATGTGTTGATACTAGCAGTTATGCAAAAAATTTCCTGGAAGCATCTTTATGATTAATCTCCTTTTGAATCATTGTTTTATGAGAAGGCACCGTACCATCGTTTAATCGAAATACGCGTTATGAGCAAGCGGCCTCTTAAATGCAATTTCTTCATTGGGTCAGGTTTCGAAGTCCATAATGACCAGTAGTGAGACGCTTTTACGAAAGGGAGAATCTCTGCGCGTTTTAGGAACTGTGCTAAAGCGCCTTTAACTTAAGAGTCAAAGAGATAAGCGGCTGTTATAAGTCCAATATGTTAAATATGTTTAGTAGTTAACGAAGTATGATTTAAATTATGGAAATTTTTTTGAATCCATTATTTACAGATGCTACTGGTCAGTGCAAGTTCACTGACTCTACGGGCACGGATCTGGAGCAGTTTATTATAACAACGCTGCATAAGAACGCTAAGGACCGCCAGTTACTATTGGAGACGGAACGAGAGTTGGTAGCTTTTATTCGAGATGCAAGGTAGCACCTTTATCCGTCAATATCCGTCAGTTTTGAATCCCTTATTATTTCTAGCAAACGCAGTCATCGCTTTGCGCCAATGACTTCGTACAATCGGATGATTGTTCATCGCGTTGCCGCCTTTTTTGGTTTGCATCACAACGTGGACCAATTGGGAACTGCCGTAGTGGTCAGCAAAACCGAATATAGCAGAGTGTACGACTTGCAATGCGATGTTGTTTTTTTCGTGGCAGTTCAACTTTCTTTTTTACAATTCAGACCGGACAAGCAATTTTCGGAATACATAAAGGAGGAGCCGTCTGCGCAAGAGCCGAAGCTTCCCATCGTACTGAAAAGAGAGCCAGTCAACGCTCTGGTACGTAAGCAATTCCTTTTCTTTAAAATAATTTGCATTAGTTATGCAAATAGTTCGACTAATCGTAGGATGACCAAAATGACCGACGACATTTCGACGGTATTGGCTTTGTCGCCATATGTTCTTCGATTCGAATGCTTCGAGAAAGAATTTGTCATATCGGGTTTCAGTTTTCGATTTTCTGTCCGCAGCGAAAAGATATCGAGAAGCATCAAAGGTGCGCATATCTATAGGCGCGCATTGCTCATACCTGTCTTCCGCGTCGCGTTGGAGCATATGATCTCTATCGTCAGTATACTTCAGTACGCTGGCTGTTATCTGCCTAAGAAAAGAACACTGATCATTAGTGTAGTCAAGTTAGTCGCATTGAGTACGGTATCACCTCGTGTAGTGTTGCTTTGTAGAAAGCTGAGTTGTTCCATGTGGCATAGGGTCATTGTTAGTTCCACGAGTTCGTATTGAATCTCTGCGCCGTGAAGTGAATGTAAACTCGCGTATCGTTAGTTGCGCGAGTTTGCAGGTGACCGTAATCTTTTGAATTTCCCTTTTTACGCAGTTGCCAAGTTGATCTTCAATGCGTGTGCGTTTTTGAAATCCAGCTAAGATGGTCTTCGCAGGCGTTATCATAGTTGGGACAAAGTCTATTTGCATAACCGTAAGAGCCTAACTTTCAGCGTGTCAGTAGCAGCGCAATGATTGGCTTTTAAAAAAAGAGAAAGCGAGGTAGAGTTACCTAATCTGGCGCGAATGTTTGGCCCCATAGTAATGTGGTGGGATAATAGGCGGGAGGAATCATTGGCTTTGCAATGAATGGCTCAACGGTTGTTCTGGTACGACGAAGGATAAGACGTGGGCTTAGTGTTCAGGAACCGACTTTTTTGCGCACCTATTCAATTCAACTCATTGTTAATATAACTTGAATGATGGAGCTTGTATTATCGGCTTTTCAGCTGTATATTGCTAATGGGACTTTGTCTATCGTCTTTCTAGCAAGTCTCTGTTACTGTAATTGTAGTTTTGTTTGTTTTTGTTAATTTAGAAGTCTGAGGACAATGTTCCGACTCCTCAGAAAGCTCGTTCTTTTGAAGAACGCGAAGAACAGTACGTTCGTGCCAGGGCTCGCATCTTCAATCAAAGCGTAAGATGAACTGTTTGCCTCTACTATATAATGCATTTGAACTTATTTTGTTTAGTCTGCCGAAGCCGTATTGGAATCCTCGCTGGCGTAATAAGATAGACTGTTCGTGATGTTTTCTTTATTAATTATTTCTAAGGGCTTACTCGAACACTTGGAGCAGCGGGGATAGTGGTGCAGCAGACCCGGTGTTTTCTCGCACTGGCCATGTTATGAGAAAAGCGGTCACTTTTTCATCGTCTTACAATCCTAACGATGTGGGCAAGACCATGTTGCGTCGATGCAATACAGGTTAACTTGCAAGTGCGTTATAATCACTTCTTTGCTATGGTTTGTTTGGTTAGATGTGGAAAGCGTGGATACAAGCGCTCCGTTCCAGCCTCTGAACGCTATGTCCGAAGCTTCCGCCCGTTTTCCCTTCAATGGGCTGCCGCTTCGTCCTCAGCAGCAAGTGATCTTTGCCGTCGCTTCCATGGAACAAGTGCCTACGGGCGCTATAATTTTGCGTCCTGACACTGGTTGAATTCTTTTTTTGTAAGTTCACTATTAACAAGGTTTGATTTGCAGGCCAGCCTTATCGCAATCAGGACGGTTCCATCTATCGACACAATCCTTTGCTATGGCAGATGATGAATGTTAAGAATGATGGCCAAGCGCAGTGTAACTTGTCTTCCAATGGGTATCCTTTTCGAACAATGGGTGCTGGTGTGCAATCTCACGCGGGAGGCGCACCGCTGCTGCATTCTCAAATGCAACAACTTAACTTGAACATCGACTCGACAGCTCCCATAGAAACAATGCAAACTGTCCCGTCGCCGCCAAACATTTTTATGGGTTCTGGGCCGGTCAGTTCATTGGAGAGCATTTTCAAGAGTCAGTTGCCGGCTGTCTGTCGTTTTAGATGTGTACTTATTTGGTGTCGCCTCAGCAGGGTTCAGCACTCGGCCAGCCGCAGACGCCTTTATGCTCTACGCAGATGGGTAGGAATTTATTTAATAGCTTCAAAATTGTCGGACACTCTATGCTTATGTTGCGTTTGTTTCAGCTTTTAGTCAGCATGAATGCGGAGGCGTCCAAGGATCGGCGGAATTGATTCAACCGAACGCTACCATTCCTGGCCTTAATCATGTGGCCAACCAGCAGCCATCCACCCATGTAGATTCTATGCAGACGTTGTCGGCGGGATGTATGGATGATTTGCTGTTTTGCAGGTGAATCAACAACAGAATTCTTTGGTTTATCCAGTTGGTTGCAATTTTTATTGGAATCTGACCCAGCAAAGCAGTCAACCTTTGGCCAATCCGTTGCCACCAGTCTTAGTTGGCGAAGAGCAGAATATGCCCCCACAGTATCAATTCATGGAAAATAGCGTTGAAAATTCTCCCGCTTTTCTTGTTTACAATGGTAAAGCATTAGAGCTCTCCTTGCTTTCGCGCTGAGATAAGCAGCTACTTGCCTATTGAGTAAAACGTGGAGTTCTCATAACGGTACAGGGACATATCGACAGAAAAATCAATGCCCACGTTATTACACTAAGCAAGTAATAAACGTGAAGCATTTTTGAAGCATCTGCGTCTTGTAACGTAAAACCGTATGTCCCTGTGCCATTATGAGAAGTCCATGTTTTACTAAACACGCCAAATAGCTTCACGAATTCATTTGCGTAAATTAACGAATAAGAAGCAGTGTTAATTATGCTCATTAGATATTCAAGCTTCTCAAGGAGCGCGTGTGCTTAGCGTTGTTGGCAAAGACTGAGTTTTAGCTCCTACTGTCTGCTGGTACAATTTATCGTAACTTCTTTGCTTCCTGAACAAAATTAAAATATTCTAAAGTATATTCAGGAGCGAAGAAATGGTGTTTGTTTAGATTTATTTATCTGTCGTCTTAATGGTTGTATTTTAATTGACAGATAGTCGCTTATTGTCCATTGATTAATTTTAAATTTTTAATTCGCTCTTCTGTCAGCAGAATGAAGTGGTTTCCATTGCGTCTCGTCAAAAGAGCAACTTTTTGACTGAGGCGTTCCATGGTCTTTACAGTTAGCAACGTTTCTGCTTGCCATTGCCTAGACGTTCAAATGCGCGTTGAGTTTTTGAAAAATTATTTTTTAAATTCTATTTGAATAGCTCAAACCAAGTTATGCGCGCGATAATGAATAGTGTAAGAAGGAGAAAATATTCGTATAGGTTTCTCGAGTGCGTTTTTTCAGTTGCGAATGCATTGCGTCGTTATGTTTTTATTTCAGGAAATATGCGCCACGTTGATGGCAACCCCGTCGAAACGACCAACCTCTCAGAGGGCGTTTCCATAGCCCATTTGTAATTATTTATTTGGAGCAAAGAGAATAAGATGTGCGTTTCAGAAAAAAAAAATTCACTCGTCGTTGTTTCATCCAATAGGTGCGAATTGTTTTTGTTTCGCTTTTTAGTTCTCCTTTGGTAACACATGGTTGGGTATAATATTTTCATCGCCTTTTTCCGCGTGGCTGACGAAAACAGTAGTTTTTTTTTCCTTTCGGGCCTTATTTTTGCACTTGGAAGCGTGATGTGCTTAGTTATGCAAAAATTTTCCTACTTTCTTGTCTCCGCGTGACACGCGCGCACGAATCGTCGACGATTTGTTACGCGTATATTTAAAAGCAAAGCCTCGTTAGTTGTTTTTTCGATTCCCCCATCGTCAGCCACCTTTTTGTGTCCATCGTAATAATATATGAGAAAATTATCGATTGCTTTGGCGTCCAATCGAAGCAACTAGTAAAATGTTTTGGTGTCTTTTGGCTGTTGAACCTCCCTACCGTTTCCTGAACGGTCGCCGATCTCTCTCACTCACTCTCTGCAAGAGATAGCTCTGTCATGCTGTAATATGTTTCTATCCTTGCAATAGGCCCAACAAGATGCTACCAGGACGCCTTCTTCAACTTGGTACAGTCAGCCCTAATTCTATTAACTTTACTTTTGTTTTGCCATCTCAGGTGTCCGTTTCGTTTCGCCGTCACCGATGTTGCTTGGCAAGAGGAGCTGCTATAGTAAGTAAGAAGCTTAAAACTCTTGGTTTGCATTCACAATATGTAGAATACGTCGGAGAAGATAAAATTGAGCCCACTCTCACGGCTCAGTTGAATCAAGGCTTCAATTGGATGTTCATGAGTGAGCTATTTCGAGGTAGCGTCCATTGATGCAACATTATTCGCAGAATGCGCCACAGTTGCATTATTGTCGATTGCGTACTGCATTTTAGCATTGGCTATGGTTTTTGGGTCATTTTTTAAACAACCGGCGACCATCAATTATCCTTTTGAAAAGGGTCCTCTAAGTCCCAGATTTCGTGGTGAACATGTTCTCCGTCGCTATCCTTCGGGCGAAGAGCGATGCATAGCTTGCAAGCTTTGCGAAGCTATATGCCCTGCGCAGGTATTTTAATAGCTAATTGCGTATTATTTGCATAACGTGCCCAGCCGGTAATTATTTTCAAATAAGATTATGCTACGACACTTCCTGCTGTTGAATTGGTTTATTTTGAAACAGGCAATCACTATTGAAGCAGAAGAACGACCAGATGGTAGTCGGCGGACTACACGCTACGATATTGACATGTGTAAATGCATCTATTGTGGTCTATGTCAAGAAGCGTGCCCTGTAGATGCTATTGTGGAGGTATGTAATCCTGCTATTGCAGCCGGCCTTAATTTTTCGTGATGCCCCCAACGTTTCGTTCTATTGATATCCGTATAGTGCAATGTCCTCGAAGTATCTTACTTCTGCTACAAAGCCTACAGTAAGCCAGCATGGTTTAGTCTCTTTCTGATTCTTAGTTATTCTTTGAACGAGGCATTTGAAACTTTCAATAAGCACTATGCCACGACTAATTGCAATTGAGCAGTGCTTCGCTTCTCTGCGGTTTTGTTGAAACTGGCATGACCAGTCCAAGACGCAGTGCTTTCTTGTTTCAACAGTAGCGAAATGATTAGGTGCGACGTTTGTAAACGAAGAAAAAGTCAATTCAAAACAGTAACGTAGTTCGAATTTGCCCAACGCGTAGTTTCTCGCGCCGCGCCCTTCCAGATGTCGCCAGCGTCGTTTGGTCCTGGGCGCTTCAGTGTAGGTTCCACAGGGTCGTCTGAAGAGCCTGGTGCGCTGACTCTTCGATGAGTGCCTTTTGTTCCAAGGGCTGTTGGCCTTTTGGCGCCGACTTTGGGTGCAGCACCCTTTGAAAATCATTGTTCTCCTTCTTCTTTGTCGGTAAAGGCATAATGGTCACACTCTATCCAGTTTCAGATGTATTACTTTAAGCATTGCCTATCCTCCAAGCTGAAGGCGGCACTAAGTATGTTCCTGCATCAGTAGACTAAGTTGAATATGATTAGGCAATTATCGTGCGATGGGTCCTTCGCTTGTTCAGACTTTGTTTTATCGAGTAGTCATCCTAAGTCTTCTCCATTTCTCTCGCAGTGTAAAAAGTCTTGAACAAAATAGGCAAAGTTGTGCGGGCCGTATTAATGTGGCCAAGTAGAAATAGTTTGCCTTTAGCGCGTTAATTTTTTTTACACGTGCTCCACTCTCAAATGCGACGCTTTTAAGTTTTCGCCAGAGTTCATACGTTTATGCCAGGTAGTAGTTGCGCGAGAAAATTAACTAAATTTGCTACACTTCCTTGCTTCAGTCCAGCCGGGGCATTTTCAACGCTCATTCCAATGAGTTACCTACTTTAAACAAAAGTCTTCATACGCTTTACTTTTCCATCGAACAGTACACGTCATCACGCACAACGCTGAAGACGGGACGCGCTCAGCTCTGTGTATCTTTTGACCTTAATAAGAAACAGTTTTTTCTGCGTATATAAATGAGAATGAAATTCGAAAGGGCCATTGAAAAATGCTACGTTTTGAACGGGAGCATAAGAACTTGTGTCAGTTGTGGCAGCGTTCTAGATTGGAAGTTTTTTTTCTGGTTTTGACTTTTACATCAAAAACGTCTGTACGTATAAAACTGATGAGTTACTATTGGTATATGATGAAGCTTATAACGTCGCAGTTTAGCTTCCTTTTTGTCGGTGTCATTTCGTGGATGCTTTTAGCACGGCAGCACAGTTTACCAGCTCGCAGTTTACGACGTGCACTAGCTACTATCTTCTGTTTGTGTAATTTTTTTTCTTTCTGTTGTTTTTGTTGTCTTTTTTCATTTCGAAACTTTGTAGTGCCTTTGGGCGCAGGCACACAGAGCGAGTTTATTCCGTGCTTGTCTAAGTGAAGCATTTGCTGCAATTTGTTTCTAACGGTTGCCGACAGCGTTAGCTCCTCGTTCGGTTTGCGATTACCGTTTTCCTTAACCGCTTCGTATCAGTGGTAGTCTTTATGTCCCTTTCATTAACCAGCAGAAAAAAACGTGGGGGTTTAGAGAACAAACGCTTTGGTATCTGTAAAAACAAGCGAAAGCATTTTGCGTACGTTCCGCGACGACGCTTTAAGAGTTAAGTTGTCCAGTTATCTGCTACTCACAACCTGAAAGGGAAGTAATTCATTTCGAAAGCGTTTGATGGCTATCTATCTGTTCACTTCTAATTTTTCCTTTATTCTTTTATTTGCATGTACTGTAAGCTGACTTAGCCAATGCAGTTAAGGGTTTTTTTATGTCGTGCGTTTTTTCTACACGTATTGTTTATGAAGCAGTTTCTCATTTCGTGGTAGATATAATCTATCTATCCTCGCAGGCTAATCTGTGAACTTTCTCCTAAAGGCAGATTTTTTGAAAATTAGTTTTCCCTTCCCTCTGCGATAGACTAATATTCCAGCGACCGCCTTTTGTTTCATTGTTGCAATAGCGAAACGATGCTTATGCATTATGTCATGCCGACCAGGTTCCGCATTGATGAGCTTCATGCTTGGTTTGCTTTGCGCACGCCCTATTTATTCAACGCATGCATTCGCGTTTTTTTTGAAAAGTACTATCCTTAGTGGTTTGAAAAGGTGGTTGTTATAGTACGCTGAGTAATTAGTGTTACGGAGCACTAACTTCTCCTAATCGTTTTATTCATTATGCTCTGTAGGGAAGTTAGTGTCGTCATTGCGTTGTTTTTCGCGCACCTGAAGTAATAAGTAACGTTTCCGTTGGAAATATGTTCAGAGCGATGCAATTATAATTAAATTCGCTATTTCACTTCGTCGTTACAAATTCTGTCGATTGTTTTTCAGCTAGCAACAGCACCTTTGTTAATATGTAAGATTTCTTGAGTTGATTGCGTTAGGTTGAAGCGCGAAAGCAACAACTGCGCAAGTTGTCAAATCGTCGTACTCGGTAATGCGTCACTGTGCTGTTTGGTTGTATACTCTGTTTGTTAATTGTGCTCTTTACGATGCGCATGATATAATTTATTTGCACAGTTCATCATGTTGACAAGTGTTCATTGTTACGTATTCCACCGCGCGGCACTCCTTGTTTGAGCAGACACGAATGACATTGATTGCGACCTTTTGGGTGGCTACAAGCTTCTTTGTTGCTTCGCGAGAAATTGCTTTGCACTGTAACTTTGTGTAACCTTGATTTTACAGCGCGTTTTGGTAAGGAAATTCTCAAGGCAACTTTAGTGCCGATTGCCAGCTGGCGGCATTTTTCAGTTCCCCATGTGTTGCCCTTAGCTGTTCCGGCGGAACGGCGCGCAAGTACATCCAATGTGGCTCTGAGGCACAGTGAGCAAATTTGCATGAATACGTTCCTCTGGAATATTTCCATCGCTTCCATTTGAAACAGTTTTTCTGTAGGCATTTTATTCTCAGATTTCTTCCACTAACTGATTACCACGAGTGACGTTCCGTTAAGTTTGTTTTCAAATTAATTATTCCCCCTTTAAGCGGTACGTTTCAGTAACCAATCCTTAGGTGCTATAGGGGCAACGGCCCTCTTCGTTCCCTTAGTAAGAAAGAGTAGAGAATTGCGATCATGCGATTAGCGCTGCTGCTTGCTTGACTTTTAGCCTGTTGTGCTTCACGTAGCGATCGTAACGTTTCCCACGGTGGTATCAATAGCTTTGTTTCATTTTTTCATTTCCTTATTTTGGCTGACGGTCTTTATGCAATAGAATTTTACGTTCAGTCTGGTCGCGAAAGAACGGAATGATTAACAGTCGCATTTGTCTTTTGCCAGTCAAAAAACCAGTTCACACGATGCGACGTCTTCCTGTTTGTTTATTGTGCGAACAGGACAAACTGTTAGAGCTCACGGAACAGTACGTATTCCGGTCTTTAGTCGAAATGATTTTTGTCAATGGGAACGGAACACTTTCTGTTCCGAAAGATCTGCTGGTCTGCACCTGATTTAACTGACAGCAGGTCGCCTTGTCGTGTAAACTGCCATAAAGGAAACGAAGTCGTCTTTCTGAATAGATCCAATCTTTTCCGGCAAATGCCTATTAGTATTGAATTCTGTGATGCTTTGTTGGCATGCATATTAAACCGTTCTCAATTTTATTCTGTCGAAGTTTGAGATTGATTTGCATTCCTTTCTCTATATGCTAATGCTGCGCTCTTCTCTTGGTTGATTATGGCGAACTGCTCGCGAGAGTAAGCAATTGCTTTTTATAACAGTCGATCATTTCAATTTTGTTCTCCTCTATCGCCTTACAAATGCCTACTCGCTGCGGCACTGTGCTTGCCATCCATGCAGATTTTAATTTTGCAATTGTGATTACGTAATCTTACTGCTGATAAGTTAAAGTTCGCCAGTCTTGAAAGGTAGGCTACGAAGACTTTTTTGAAGCTCGTTAGGCAAGGAAAAAACGTGCTCCGTCGACTTTATCGCCTGTTGATGTCTTTGAAAGACACCGCCGTTGGCCAGCGCCCGTCGACACAATATTTGAGCGATGCTTTTCGCGTAACATTTTTTCGCTTCGCCGAAAAATTTTTTTTAAAACTTTGCCTGTTCGTCTCTAGCGGCGGATTATTTTCGAAAACCGGTTGAACGCGTCTTCGCATCTCAAGCGTGCCACGGTGTAGTTGTTGCTTCATTACCGAAGTGAAAATCTTTCCTACCGATTGGCTCTTTTATGACGGGATATAAAAGCAAGAATGCACTGATCGGGGCGCACGGTGGCGCGGCAATCTTGGCCGTCGTTGTCGATCGAGCAGCAGCCTTCAAGTTGACCTGAAATGGTTCATTTAAGGAAACTGAAAAACCAGTAACAGCTTTTACGCTCGTCTGGTCCAGCGGCGTTCGTTGGACGCGTTATTTTTTTTTCTTGACCTCTCTGTTACATCGTTTTTATGGATTTGTAAGCCAAAGTTGAACTCCTGTAGCCGTTGCGGAAGGAAATGGCGCACGTAAGGGTTTTGCGTTTGCTTTAGTTGTTTGCCGTCATATTTACCGTATGATCCCGCTCCGTTTCCGTCATCATTGCGTTTTCAGGACCGAAAAGCCAACAATTGCAAACGGGTTTAACGATTCTTCCGTACTGTTCGTCAGTGGCTAAACAGTTGTTCACGCATCATTTCACAATGGAAATCAGTCTTCCATTCTTTGCGTAAAATTTATTCTAATGACTTGTAAATATTCCGAAGAGGCGCATCATTTGCAAGTCTATAAGAGCGCTTCAAATCGCTAGTTCAATTCTAAGGAGAGTGTTCGTGTTCCTTTGAATGGCAATTTATTCTTGGCGAACCAGTTGTAGTTTCATGTGGTCATTGTCAAGCCATGGACAGCCAAACTTCGGGTTCCCGTTTTGGCCATTGCACAGTCGCTTTGCGCAAACACCAAAAGCGCAAGTGGAAAAGGCCTACTGTTCCGTAGTACTGCGTTAAGACAGCCGCGCGTACTGTACAAAATGGCCAGTGAACATATTAAGAAGTGTCAAACATAGTCATCGCTATCAACGTGCATTTGTCATCCTTGAAAACAGGAATAGCCGATTACTTGTCGTCGGAGAAGTTCGATGTTCTACAAAACCATTTCAGTTGCATATTCGTGCTGTCCGTCTGCTGCTGTCGCCTCTGCATTGACTCCTATTGCACAGTTGCTTTCCATAGAGGACAGCTTCGGTAGCTAATTGGTACAGTAGCTTTTTTGCCAGGATGTCTTGTTTAACCACCAGTGGTTGCCTTTAGGGAACCGTACATGTATGCTCTTTGAATAGTTGGCATTTAGAACTCGCCTAAGAGTGGCGAGAGAAACGTTCGTCTTGGTGACGCCATCGCATGTTTCTTAAATATTCAGCTGTCGCTAATCGTGTTTGGACAGTCAAGTCGAACGAGGGGCCCCCTGGCGGTGTAGCTAATCACTTTGGGCGCGCTTCAACAAGAGGGCATTGCTGTCACAGTAAAGGGTGACCTGTATGTGATTAGGAGGGCGCCTCTAGTTAACGCAATTGAGATAGGCGTTCGCCGGTCGGTGATCGGGTTGACCTCGCTCCGCCTACTCGGCAAGGCTTCAGGAGCGGTGGGCATCGATCGACCCGCTTTCTTCCTCGCCAATCCAATCAGCTGTTACGGGCAGACCACGATGACAATGCGCCGCCGTCGATTGTCGCTTATACTTTTTTGCATACATATATTTTTTCCTTTATAGGGTCCCAATTTTGAATTTTCCACAGAGACCCGAGAAGAATTGATCTACAACAAGGAGAAGTTGCTGTTGAACGGTGATCGTTGGGAGGTGGCGATTGCGGCAAATATGCAAGCAGATTATTTGTACCGATGAACAGAGAGAGAATTGTTTTGTTTACGCATTGTAGTTGTTTATGCAATTGACTAATAAAATTGATGAACATTTCCTTTGTTGATCCCATTATGCGAATGCGTAAAGAGCGGTCTCTCAGGCTATACCGGTACCGACAGTGCAGGGACTGGTGATAGCCGCTTAATCGATGACTCGGTCGCGAAATTGTTTCTTCGTCTTGGCGCTGCGCGCGCTGATGCGGAACAACTTTGCCTCGGCGCTTAGCGCTCAGCGCACTGAGGTCGCCGAAGTGTGTCAATATGACGCTGGCGCCGACCGGCGGCCTTCGATCGACGACGACAACGACGACGACGGACCAATTCTCGTTGGCAGCTGCTGGGCGGCGCTCGAGCGCCGAACGCCATTCGAGTAGTGGGAAGAGCGAGCGCCACGGCGGCGGCGGCAGCGGCGGCGGTTAAGCCGGGCCGCAGTCAGGCAGTCGTGCGCTCGCGCTCATTTCGTTCGCTGTCTGTCGCGCCTGTGCTCGCCTCTTCGCGGCTGCATTTTCCGCTTAACTCTTCTACACACTCTATCCAGTAGACACTGAACATTTTCCTGCCGCAGGACGCTGTCCATGATTTGGCATTTTGCCAACGGTTTCTCCTCCGGTTGGATATAAAGAAATCCTTGGTGCCATCTGGCAAATGGACATTGTCGATTCGGTATCCGTAGGCGACGTCCTACTATGTTCGGTAAAAGAAGAAGGCGAAGACGAAGACGATATGCCCGAAAGGACCGCTCGCCCAATGTCTTTGCCGTCATCGTTAGCCGACGAAGAAGTTAACGTATCTTTGCCGCCACCGCCAGCACCATCATCAGAAACGGCGGCACCGGTTGAAGCTCCGTCCTCCCAACAAGACCCATTGTCCTCATCGTTGGATGCTTTAACTAGCGCTGATTCAAAACCGTCAGCTCAGCCGGAATCGCCTTCATCGTCAACAACATTGCCACCCGAGCGAGACGACTCCGGAAAAGAGACGTCCAAATCGGCACCTATGACGGCGGTTCCATCGCTTGAAGCTCCGCGGCAGCCGGCTAGCGAACATCTCGTCAGCGGATTTTTGATTGTCGGCTTTAGACATTTGGACGAGATGCAGGTAAAGCAAAGAGAGACAATCAGCTGTTTTTGTCGTTTTGTTGCTTTCGTTCCTTTGCTTGTGGATGGTCGCCATTTTGGTCCGTATTGTTCAGTTGGCTGGTCGGAACCGGTTCTCCTTTGGGCGCGCAGGTCAGCGCCAACGATGACCGTACGTTGGCGCTCGCGCTGGTGACGCGCTAGCACGCTAATGACACAAGGACGTCCCATTGGCCGGCCTCCCGCGCAGTGTTGCCCTCGTGGCCGTTCGGTTACCCGGCGATAGCGGCGGCCAACCGTCTAAAGCGAAAAAGTCATCGTTGGTTCGCTCTGTCCCATTATTAGCCTTTGCAAAAGGAAGGGAGCGCAGAAAGGGAGGGCTATTTTCCGAAACGATTTGTGAATCGATACGGTGCCCATCGTCCTCATCACACGTCGCCGTAGTCGTCATATATGCTCGTGTGTTGGAGCGGGCGCTCGCGCGCCAGCGCGCGCTCCCGTACGGGGCCGTTTGTTTCTGTTGACAAACCTGTCCGTCTACTTCAGTTTGACTTCACCAGTTGGCGGCACGTGTTTTTTTTCAAAATACGTGAAGCGATCAATCGAGCGCGCTGTGAACACCAAATCCCACCGTTCCCGTAAGCCTTGTAGGCCCAAATTTGGTCCTTCTCCTTTTTCAGCAAAAAATTGACGGCTGTCCATCCAGTTGACGTTACGGTAGCGAACTCTTGTTTCCAAGCTTCGCGCATTTCATTGTTGTTCGTTCAACACGGGGTGACGTAAATTAGCAGCTCATCGCCAGCTTTTCTCTTCCTCTTGGCAGACTGCTGCCGTTTTTTTCTTTTTTTTGAAAGCGTCACATGACATCTCTTATATAACGAATGGCTTCCTGGTGAGAGTGGCGCTTTGGTCGTCTTGGTAAATCGCGCCTACGAAAGGGCTCCTTTTTGGTCGCATTGATTGTTGCACACGCTTGCGGCGGTGGCGGTGGTCTTTCACTTTCTCTTTGCAGGATTGGATCATCAAGCACGAGGCCAACAGGCAAGCCGTCGCCGAAGCTTGCAACGCCAAGCGCATGGAAATCAATTGTGTCCGATTGAAGAAGGAAAAGGCGAGCAAAAAAGCGCACCGAGTGAAAAAGAACGTAAGTCCATTGCGCCTAGGACGTTCGTCTAAGGAGCGTAGCCAAAGGGGATGACTTTTCCTTCAATTCATCTTTTTTACTTTGGCCATTGGCGCCGGCGCCGGCGCCCTCGCGTATATATCGGATCAGCTCTCTCCAAAACGGTTGCTCTCCGTCTTCGCGAGGAGCAGCTGGTCAAACGCGTTGCCTGCTTGGTCCTGTCGCTTAGAGCCCATAGTGGCACATTCATTGTGGCTTCCGTGTTTGAACAACCGTCGGCTGGATTGATACAAGCCGCTTAAAGTCGACTAGCGGCAGTACTCCCTTGTGGGCGGCCGTGTGCACATTTTGTTGCTGATCTTTTTTACGCAGTTAGCATTTCGTAGGCCTCTTCCAAGGAGAGAGACAAAGCTGCAATGGACGTCGGTGGCGAAATGACGCCTATGCCCGTCGACGCTGATGGATTGCGCAAGTCGGCCGAAATTGGTCGTCTCGACGGTTTGCCCCCATTGGAACGACTCGTCAAGGAGGAAAAGGACATTGAGCCTTCGTCGGCCGTCGACGCATCGACGGTAGGTCTATCCTCTTTTGGCGCTGTGACAAAAACGAGTCGTTGCCGTCGTTCACAGTCGAACGACGGGCGACCATCTTTTCACGTGACAACAACTCGTGTCGTCGTCTCGTAGTCGTTGTCGTCGTCACCTCCGTATTTCGCACCGTTAATTGTGCTACTGCTCTTTCGATAGTCCCTTTTTATGCGGTTGTCCGCTGCCAATGGTACTTTTCCATTTAATCACGTTGCCAACAGGGGAGCGCCCTGCGTGCGTGTTCGCCTTTGCGTCCTGGCGCGCAATGTGCTTTTTAGCGCGTGTATCATTGGAGCGATTTGTAAAATTAGTCATTACTCGCCTTCCGCCCGCAGACGCGACCGATCGCGGTCCGTCTTCTTCACTTCTTGCGGGCGCCCCTAGGAAGGCCTACATATACATATACTTTTTGCTAGCTGTCCCTTAGGCGCTAGTCATACTTGCGCAGACTGGCGGCAGACATCTTGCTATTAGGGTAATTTATTTTGTTTTGAAAATTTTCCAGGATGCAAACACGGCGAAACGGTCAGGCAGTTCTCCCGCATCGCGCGGTGACTACGATCATTGGTCCTCGGCGTCGTCGTCAGGTCGAGCTGAGCACTCGGCCAATGTAGGTGGTAACGGTCCAAAAATGTCCGCCAAGCGCGAAGCCTCCGATCAGCAGGGTCGGCCGGCCAAGTCGGCTCGCCTGGACTCGTCATCGCCAAAGGCGCAGCCAAGCATTGTTGACTGCAAAGCCTCTTTGTCGTTAGTGTCTCAACGCTCTTGTTGGTTATTGTTATGCGGAGTTTATTTTCCTTCCAGGCCGATCGCAAGCAGAAGAACTCCAAAGTCGATGCTGAATGCGACAACGTCGTCCTCGTCGACCGAGTGGGGCAAAGCCGGTGGCGCCGTTCGCGTAGAGTCCGGTAAGTCGATTTCAATGGTTCGTCCTGATTGAGCTTTGTTGGAATGGCTGGGGCGAGCTGAACGGTGCCTATGGAGTTAAGGTCGATTGCAATTTTGCCACGGCTCGCTTTGGTGTGGCGGCTTTGTGGTTTTTGTGCCGTTCGGCGCGTCCGCTGCCCGGCGGGAGCGCAAAAACAATTCCGCCAAATGGTAAATTGATCTAACTTGATTTTCGTCGCTCTCCTCGTCATTGGCGGCCAATTTACGACTGGAGAATAATGTAATCAGGCCAAAAGATTTATCCAATTTGCCCTTGCCGTTTTACCGTTTCTCACCGATTCTTTGACTACGACTCCCTCGCCTTTCGTAGGACTTTCGTCGTCTGGTTCAACTGCATACGTTGCAAAGACAACTACGGCAACGGCGGCGGCAGCGGCGGCAAACGATCTCGAGCAAAGGCTCTTCTTGGCCAGCAAAGGTAGCACCGCCACGCCGGCCTACTTCCACACGGAAATGCATCAGCACCAGCACACCCATATGCACCAGTATCCATTTTTGCCGCCCTTCTTCGCTCCAAATGTAATCTCTACCTCCTTTCTTTTCTTCACTTTACAACGTATTGTTTTTCTCATTCCAGATCGGGTTTCCTGCCTACGCGGCCCTTCCTGGCTTTGCCTATCCTCCGCCTGCAGCTGCCGCTGCTGCCAATGGTCTTAGTGTACCACTGCCTAGCAAGGTTGGACGCCTATGAGCGTTGGCGAGTCAAACATTGACGCTAGCCCAGTTTTATTGTCATTTTAGAGAAAGGGAAAGTGGTGCTCAAAGCACGTGGAAATTGCCTGGCTAATCTACCGTAAGGTCAGGCAGGGTGCCAGAAAGGGCGAAGCGCTGGCCGACGCCGAGTCGCAGCACCAGCGCCTAGCAAGCGGTAAGCATAAATTCTTTGTTGCCGTGTTTTTTTCTTGCATTGCATTTTCTTTTCGCCTTGACAGACGGATCGAAAGTGGCCGTTGGCGTAGTTGAAAGTCAGCAGGAGGAAAAACGCCTGTGAGTTCAAAAAACGCTCGAAGGTCCTGTTTCGTTTTTCTGTTAAAGTGTCGCTTGTAGTGGTAGCCCCGCTCGACCTTCTTTCCACGATCGAGTGACGCCCGTTGTATTGAACGGAATAGGCGATAAGGAGTCGTTGCCAAGATTCTTGATCGACCCTGCCCTTGGCGTCGCCCAGGATGAGTTGGCGACCAAAAGACGCGAACTTCAAGAGCAGCTGCTACCGTCGTCCATTCCGCCTCCTCCTGCTCCTCCTGCTCCTCCTCCTCCTGTTCCATTTACAGGTGCAGCAGGAACAGCGGGTCAGGATGGCAGCTTAGCTTCCGGCCTTTTAACACCCTCGTTGAGGCCTCCCATGTTACCCTTCATGCTTGGTGGCGCCGACGCTGCTGCCCTACCGTCGCTCGCTCAATCGCTCAACGACCGCCTTCTCAGCCAGAGTGTTATTCAACCGCCGACTAGCCCCTGGGCTCTTCCCGGCGCACTTGCGGGTGGTATCCCTTTAATGCCAACCATGGGCCGCAGTATGCAGGATCATTTAAGAGACAATGGTCCAATAGCCGCTGGCCTACAGTTTGGCCCGCCTGTTCCTCCGACCGGAGCTTCGCTCGACTTGTTGCGACCGTTCAGCCTTGATCCCAGCTACCTTGCGAGACTTCAACCGCCGGTGGCCGATGGCGGCATGTTCAGAACTGCCGGCCTGGATTCCGTTCTTCTCGAACGCAACGAACAGCTGCTGAGGTTCCAAGAGCAAATGGCTGCGGCCGCCGCGGTCGCTTCCAACATGGGTATTGATGGCGGACTGGCATCGTCTGCCACGTCGTCGACATCCGCCGGTCAACAGCAACAGCAGTTGGCGTCCGTACTGGAATTGGAAAGAACGATGAACGGTGGTCGAGGAGCTGCTATTCCACAGGTCGCGGCGCCATTCGATCCTGCCTTGATAAGCAATCTGTTGCACGCCGAACGGATGGATTTGGAAAACAGAAATCGACTACTAGCAACGCGAGGCACTTTGCAGGACGCGATGACCATCGGTGGTGCCACGGATACTTTTCGATTGGCCATGTTGGGCGGCGGAGGCGTTGTTCCTACGCCAACCGGTCTGACGGAACCATTTGGCCGCGCTTTTGGTCAAGCTGCGTTGACCAATCATTTGCTCCAGTCGGCGTCCGTCGGCGGCGGAGCTGCTGCCGGCGCCCCGATGCTTGGACTAAGTCCTTCGCTGGTCGCCGGGGCGCCAAAATTCCCTCACTCCTTTAGCTCCACATTGGAACAGTTGGCCAGACAAAAGCGTGAGGCAATGGTATTAACTCCAAGCGGGCACCGATCTTGATCTGAACAAGGCCAACTGGACCGAAAAATGATCGGTCGTCTACCCCCGTTGTTGCCTATATTGAGTTGTTTTACGAGTTGTTCCAAATTCTTTTCTTTTCTCCATTTTTTGACTTAGTCTGCTCCTTTTTCTTCTTAACTGGTCGTCATCATTGGTCTTGGTAAAAAGGACAGCGACATTACTGCGCTCGCAGAGGTAACATCTGTTGTTGTTATTGCCATTTGGAGAGGCTGTCTTCTAGCGGCGTTGCTTCCTTCTTTGGCGCAACAGTTGCGTTGGCGGCAAGTAATGGCAAAAGGCGGTTCGCTGACTGGCCAAACGAGTGGGCCAATTACCACTCCCAAAGCACGAAGACGGCGCACGTTGTCCAAATGAGAACAGTCGACACCGATCAATTGGATTAGCGTTGAGCGCCTCGACAAGAGACGTACGCATGCACGGCTAGCGGAAGGGCAATTTTTAAAAACTCCTTTTCCGGCCGACGAGGCGGCAAACGGCGCCATTTGTCGCTGCGCCAATAAAGCGAACGGAATTGTTGCCCTTCAATCCCGGAAGGGTTGTGAGTAGGCGACGGGCGAAATTGACCGCGGTCGTTTGGGCCGAAGCGGCAATTCTCAACGGCACCTTTCTTCTCATTTTTTTCACGTTTGCGTCACGTGATCACTTTCCGGCGAAACTGGTAGGCCGCCGCCTTTTGTCAACACGACTTCAAAGTCAACCTATCTTATTCAATTCTCCATTGTCAGCACCGCGTCAAAAAGACAGGTCGACGTCCTAGCGTGAATCGTCGTCGTCACTATGCATCACCGTTAGTTGTTACGTCATGACCATGCCGTCTCGGTGTGAGATAAGTTGATTGATAAAAAAGTTGGGGCAAGTCTTGATTCGATCTGGTTTTTTGTTTTCATTGATTTTAACTTAAGCGCACCATCGGTTCAGCGCATTTTTACTACAAACTTTTGAAAATGCTTTACTTCGCCAAGACGTTCGGTTAGCCTTATATGTGCCTATTTTCTTACGTTCAAGCTTTCCCACAAGCTGCTCTCGACGGCTAGGCGAAGCCAGCAGGCAAGAATTTTCTTTTTTCTCTTTTTCTGTGGAATGCTGAGTTTACTGCCTCACTTTGGACAGCTCGAGCGATGTCCGCTTTTTCGTGGTGCTGCTGCTATGGCCGGCCTTCGGCTCGTATGAAAAAGATGCAAAGAAAAACGAGTTGTTCTTTTTCGGCATTTGCGCACCTAACGATAAACCCAATGATGGATAGCTGCAGGTGCTCGTCTGGACGGCTGCAAAAGATCGAACGTCGTTCGTTGACACGACGATGACGCAAACGAGATAACGGAGTTGGTCAGGACGCAGCTCTATCCGTTTTGTGCTTGGTCTAGGAAGGAAGGCGCATTTCCATGTTCGTGGCTGGACCTTCTTACTCGAAACTAACGGAGCGGGACCCCTTGAAAGTGTTCCTTTTGTTTTTCCGACTGGCCGGAAAAGACAGCGATTAGCCTTGATTTCCCCTCATCGCATGCCGTCGTTTTTTGGCATAGCTGTCGTTGTCACGCTGTTGGCTGAAAGCGGCGCCCTCCGGAAGGCAGTTCGCATTGAAACGCCGGATACGACCGGTCGTAAAGCAATTGGGACACGCGAGATGCCGTCAGGTCACCGATGAATGAGGCTGTCAGAAGTTTGCATTGTTTGTAGCGCAAGGCATTGTTGCCGATCGCAGCGATCCGTTAGATAAGCTTATGTACGCGGAAGGGAAAGTCCAGCGGTAGAAAGGAGCGTTGAACAAACGAGGTCGGTCTTCGACTGACGCTGCTTTCGTCTGCTCGGGCCACTGCCGACCTTTGTCAAATGAGCTTTTAACATTCCGTCTGCAGCTGACAACTGGTGTGGCGATTTTATCCGCAAATGACTCATCAGAACATTATTTTGCCTATGCTTACCAACGAACCAACGGAATTTCAAGTGCTCAAGACGAATAGCCTAAATGCTGATCAGATCGGTAGCCATTGACTAGTTTGAACTATCATGGTTAAATCGTCCGTACGTGCTTGAAGAAGCGTTGCAAGTGAGCTTCCGCTACTCTTAAGCGTTTCTGTTCACCAAGGCGATTGCCAGTCGACTGCTGAATTTAAATTAACTGCTTAATTTAACCAAAGCTTAACAAAGTCTGATGAACCGTCCGAATGGTCATTAAGGCGGAGGCGTCAAAGCGGAACATCACATTGAGCCAATCGCTGTGCGTGTTTGAGCGGGCGTGTGTACTCGCCATTGGACATACAAGTCAATGCTTCTGCTCTGTTTAAATATTAACCAACTGCAGCTGTGCGTCGTTTGGGTTTATTTACTACGGACGGTGAACAGCCACTCGTCACCAATGCGAGGCAGTGCCAATCATCTCGCCTTCCTCCGGAAATCTTAAAGTGTCTCAAACCTTTAGTGTTTATTCAACTTCTCTGCCTATTCCCTCTGCATGGCAACGTCCCCTAATGTTACTTGCTTGACAAATTGGCTGACCGCGAGGCAGCAAAAAAACAAAATCCATTAGCATTGTCTCAAACCGCTATAAGGCAGTGATGTAAAAGGCCGTCAGCGACATCTGTATTCCGCTTATGCCTCCGCGAGGTGTTGCTTGGCGTTGCGGAATTGCAACAAAGCGCTAATGTTTGTCTCCCGAAGTTATAGCGCTCTTCGTAGCCGCCAGACGAGCCGTACGACTTTTTTTTGGTAGGCGGTGAAAGGCGATCTAAATGCCGCTGTTATTAACCGGTTGACTGTTATCGAGTGCTGTGTGCAACTATGCCACGTTCTTTCGACGCCGCTGCTTCAGCGGCATAGAGAGATGAATGTTAAGAGACTGCATTTGTTCTTAGTTGAAAAAGCTGCTGCTGCCGCCTTGATCTTAGTCTATTGAATCTCTACGTTTCCTTTCGAGTGCCGCTGCGACGCGTGGGAGGAACGTTCGCATTTGGCTGACTTTTGAAAAATCATCATAAACTTGAAAGCGCATTGCGCAGGAGACAAGCGGGCGTTCGAAAACATCCTTTAGGAACAGTTCGTTTTTTGTTCAAAACAAGGCACGCTAATTCCACCATAGATTACCTTTTTACTACGGCGGATGTGTTGCGAACCAATTGAAGCGCGGTCGTTAAGTCCTGGAGCACCGCGGTGGGTGATTGAAAAGTCAGCTGCATTTGTCGACGTACGACTCGTCTGCCTGACGTGTCAAATGAAATTTGTCCGCGTTATAGCAAAAGCGCGCTGAATCGGAAAGCGGACTTTGAATTAAACCGATGAACAAGCGGCATGTAGCAAAAGGCTTACAATAAGAGCAAATCGAAATCGCTCAAATCCAACGGCCATTTGATGATCTACTCCCCCATTGACCATCGAGTATTAACGAGAGCATCTCTCATTTCTCTTTGCAAATAACCTTTCCAACATGCAGAGCATCCTTGCAAAAGGGAATTCACCAACAATCGAAATTCATTTATCTTTCCTGCTTTGCGACAGCCTGCCTTTGCCGGTCATACAGTGTCAGACACTGTCTTTTTACTCTTTGGTCTACGAATGGTCATTTGCGTATGCAAACGAATGCACTGGAATTTCAGTCAACGATCTACTTAGTTTTAAAGCTTGTTAACCTTACACAGTGCCAACATGCATCGAGAAAGGCAACCATTTGCTCTTTTCATAGCACCAATGCCGACATAACGTAAACATGAATTCCCTTATCATTAGACTGAGACGGCGGGAGCACTTCAGATTTTTTTACTAAACCCATTTACAATGATAGATTGAGCGAGCAAATTGCTGACCGTTGTTGACTACCATAAGTAGCTGAAGAAATCAAGTGTTTGCTCAAATAAATTATAGGCGTAGCGTTCACGAGCCCTGCGACACATCTTCGACAAGAAGCGGCAGTCGAACGTCACAACTGCCAGCTTTCCGACAACCCATTTTGCCTACAATGCTTGCCTGATCAATCACAAGGCGCAGCGATGTACTTTTTTCGTATGGCAGAAAGCGCTATTGCTTCTTTATGAAGGTAAAAGAAAAGTCTGCAGCGTTTTTTGCCCATTTTCTCCCTAGCACCCATTTCATCAAGCAGCATTCATACTTCTCTTAGCTCCAATGCCAGATATCTTATCACTGGCGTCTGCTTGTTTGTATGTTTGGTAAAGTGAACTCCGGAAGTTAACTCGCAATGTTAACTTACGTATAGGATATTTCTGCGACTGCTAACGGGTCTGTATAATTTCGTCTTTCTGGTTAATGGGTGCGGACCAGCTTGATCAACCGAAACTGGTTGTTGTACTATTGCCACATCTCCGCCTCACATCCAGTGAATCACGTGGCACTGCTTGAATATTCAATGAAGCTGCACGACGTGATAAAACCCCCAAGTACCAACTTCCTTCATTCTTCCTGTGCGCTAACTACGGAATGCGGAAATTTTGAAAACTTCGCTATATTCGTACGTTAGTCTGTATTGTTCACTTCACGCTAATGAACATTTTTCCAACGATTAAGACTCGTTAGGAAACTGCGGCTTTAGACTTCCTGAACGCTAACGGCGTGCAAAGCCGTTAAGTAGAAAGATGAAACTGCTACCAGTGTTTTCTAATGAAGCAACGATAAGCCTAAATTATTCATGTGTGAACAGCTTGGCATTTTTCGATATTTTTGCAACTTGTGTGGCTGCGAACTGTTTTCTGCCTTTTTTACCTATTACCACTCGCTGGCCAGGATTCAGGAGAAGAAATTCATTCCTCGGTATTGCATCAATTTGAACCCACTACTAACGATAATATGGTTATACTGGCAGCAGAGAACAGTGAATCTGTCACTAAAGTCACAGCCAAGGTAGAACAGGCTACTTTCCAACTCTGAAAATCGCGGGGTGAGCCAGTTAAGCATCTATGCCATATAGTCGCGCCTTTTTAGCGCATGCTTAGCACGAGCTTCCGACGAGCTACTGCATTGTCTTAAGTAGCGTTGTAAAGCGCGCGCTACGAGAAGACTGACTTCAAGAATTTCCGCAAGGATCGTCAAACGTCTATTTCACGTAAAAAGTAAGTAGATAGTAAAAAGGGCAAAATGGAATCCGTTTGAAGATCAGCCTTTCCATCATACTGCCAATAATCGGTTTGAGGCAACTAATTTCTTATACCAACGGTTGCCTGCAGTTCAATTTGTAACTGCTCATGCGTAGGCAGTTGAGAATTATGAGCAAAGGTAGCCATTTAACGTCAGCTTCGTTGCAAGCTGCGTGTAAACCGAGTTTACCTAGAAATTTTCACTGCCGTCAAACGGAAAGGTAGATCTTTATTGCCCAGCTGCAGCTGAACAACGTCGTAAATTTGCGTGTGCCGTTTATCCAGACAGGCGGTGAAAAAACGCCAAGTATGCTTTTGGAATGGTAGGCATGTTTAATGTGTTAATGGTTATAAGGAGTGCTGGCATGCTGCCCTTCTCTAGTATAGCCCGTTTGCAGTGAAGAATTTGCTAACTACAATAAGTGCTATTCATCATTCGAATCCAGCAGGCCCACTGCGTGTAGCAATGAACGTGGACATCCCTTGAACTCCTACGCATGCCGTTGTAGGCCTATTAACCTGTTTCTCATACGCTCACGATGGAATAACCTCCTTAAGCTTCGTGAAAGTGTTTCCATGAATAGCTAGACGGCACATACTTCGCTAAGTGCAGTATGTCCCTTTCAGCTTTCACAAGAGTACCTATTCTGTTATCAGCGTGAATTGAAACTCAATTTATGCTGATGACAGAATGGGTGTTGCTTCGATTTTTTATCAATGAAAATATCCTGTTTTCGTATATCGACTTGTCTCCCTCTACACTGCTTGTCATAAAGAACAGATTAGTAAGTGAGCTTGCTCATTATCTCAGAAGGCTTCTGAATTTCTATAACTGAGCTTATGCTTGAGAATAAGATAATACAGCAAAGTATATATGTCATTCATAATTGAAATGGTGAGCAGTTTACCATAGGGCATGAAACTGTCATGATACTATCATATTCTCTTAATCTGTCATACAGCCTTTGAGACTCGGCGATTTCAGAAAGAACTGGCAGTGATTATCTATCTTCTTTATTTGGTTATTAATGTAAAGTAAAAAATACCGTCGCATATTGTTGCACTTATCGAGTGCATGATTTATTTCCTCTTACTAATATTATTTCGTACGTCCTCTTCTCTAAAATTACTCCATCATCACTAGTGTGACTTCCGGTAGAGGTGATATATGTATGACAGCAGGATTGATTGTTAGTAGGGCAAAAAATTGGTCAAAGCAGAAGATATGCCTGCATTATCAATTGCAGAGACGGAACTACTGTTCTTATTATTATCATTGTGCAATTTCTGCATTTTAATGATTAATTAAAAGGACATTACGTTAGTGAAGACCGCTAGTTCATTAACGCTAGCATATCAGCCATATTTATTTCTATTCTGAGCAACAGCTGCCCGTTCGCGTAGTGGAAATGCAACTTGTAATACATTTTACTTATGCGACGTTCTTCCATTTAAAAAGTCCTATTAATAAAGCAGCTCTATTCCAGCTTGTGTGGCGTCTTATTTTGCGAAACCTTCTTGTTTCACCATGTACAACTTTTCTAGAAATCATTCACTCTTCTAGAAAAATAACTTATTTAAGAAGTATCGTACACCAACGTATTTAAACTTTCGTGCGCATCGGTACCACGAATCGGTTCTCTTTAATCAGTCCATTGGGCAATGGATACTCATCGAGATGAAGAGAGTCATTATTGAGAAGTACAGGTATTATATTGAGCACTATTACTTCTTTCGTTAACGTGCTGTGAAGAAGTATTCCATGACGTTACTAATACTCGACTTAAGTAAGTCACAGGAATTTGATAACAACTTCAGGTGCATGCCCTTACGTAGGCCTGAAATTGGCGACTTTGAGAGTGAAAGTAGCCTATAATCTGACTGCATGTGCCCACTAGTGAAGAGTATTCATTCCTACAGGAAAAGGTTTGAAACAATGTAGTTAAAGGCCTTCAAAGCAAATAATACTAAAAGCATTGACAGGACGCTTCGTGCGACGTTCAGTCATACTGTATAGAATTTATTAACAGGTTGCTAACCTCATCTCATCCCGTATTGGAGCAGTTTCCCTTTAAACGAAAACTTTATTTAGATCCTTCATCAGCAACTCCTTTTTCGGTCCAAAAGCTCTTAATAAAGCCTTTTCTGCTTAACAAGGCATTGTCATGCTATGTGATGAAATTGTGTGGTCGTGTTCCCGCCCTGCCTACAATTGTGAAGTTGATTATTCAAGTTCGTGATCTGCAAATGCGTTAACGGCATTTATTTTGTACTGCTGATCTCTTCAACGATTGGGTGATGAACTGGAGTTCTGAGGGTCATCGGAATTACAGCATTAAATATGAAGACACGGAGAAGCAATGTTATAAGAGCATACAACTCACGGAGCAGTGATTTCCTGCAAACTTGTCTGGGCGCTAAGTTCCGGTGATTCTATTCGTGAAAGCAGTAATAAATAACCTATACACTGACACAAAGTTCTCATTGTTACTGAAAAATGCACATTCATTTATTCATTGAGCACTTATTTCTAATTATGGACTCTGCTTGAAATAAGCGGCATCAAACCATTTCACACGAGCAGTAAAACTATAGCACATCGTTACTAAGCAACTTACACCTAAGAAGAGGGAGATGCAAAAATGACAAACTGCTGAAAATGTGCAAAACGATTAACGGTAATCTGCGCCGTAACAAATTCGTCACTTTGCAACTTATAAAACGGCTGTGAAGCTTTGGTATCATACTAAACGTTCTTCGAGTTCAACAATTATGCTAACGAAACGTGGCGGATACTTAACTATAACGCAGTAGTAATAAAAAAGAAAAGCATATCCGTTGTTAAATGTTAAACGCTGCTTTTAAGCGTGTCACTTTAAAATGGAGCACACTTTAAATCATTGAACGACCGTGTGGCTGACCATCGTACATTCAATTGACAGGTATAGAGCAGCGCAGCGTGCTTGTAAAAGTTGCGATTAATCATACAGCATGACAGTTTGGCAGTTGTACGTGTGGACTGTCTACCACCTTATTGGCAGCGTTGACCTTGGTTCATGCCTGGATGATATCGAACCGGAAGGAATACCGCAGTTGGCTAAAGTGAATACAAGTTTTCTCACTTTATCTTCCGATGCTACGGCCGTAGACAGCGAAACAATGAAACAAAGATATATGACAGTTATTTCTATCTCGCTTTCTGCGCTTTGTGTTGGATTAATAATATTATTAATACAGTGGCACAGAGCTAGCAAGAGCTGGGGAAAGAAGCGCAATAACGACGCGAGGAATGTTGTAAATAAAGTACGAACTGACAGAGCCACTAATAGCGGATGTTTCACCTAAATTATGAATATATTCAAGCTTAATAAGGTTTTAATAGAATGTCGTATAAATAAGCCAATGAATCGTCAATCACTTTTGACCTGACCGACGTCACTGAAGTGTATTGCACTTTCTATCATGCCCGATGTTCACCATTATATACCGCCATAAAAGCTATGATTCATTCTTTTAGCAATTTGTTCAGCTGCTGACGACATGAAGGAATTTATACTCTTTCTCACGATTAGGATAATTGCATGAAAAAGATGTTACTTCATGCGTTCCCAGCTACTGCCTTCTCCCTGAAAAACAAAGCCAGCTTAGCTTCAAAGTTAACACAATAAAGTGAGACGTTTGGCATCACTGCGTCAACGTCAGTTTAACAACTCTGCCAAGCGTACGTCATGATTAAATCTATTTTATTAATAGTCGGTGATTTCCACTGCTGATAAAGTGGAAAGTTGTAATTCATGGTTTCAGATTTTGCTATGGCTCAATGGTATTAGTAAAATCACTGATGACGCATTTGAGACTAAAATTTGCATTTTCCTGTAATCCTATAGATTTAGTGCTTGTAGTAGCGCTTTAGCGCATCAATGTAGCTAACGCCAGCGCGCAGCGCTTGCAACGTCTCAGCTATTAATATTAATAGCAGGTTGCAAAAGTTGACGTTTTAACTATAGTTTTTATTTCATGCGTACTTTCGTTCTATGCTTATACTGTTTACTTCTCCTAATTGCAAGCACTGTATGTAGTTAGAGAGTGAGTGAATATCTAAATCAGTGCTTTACTTATAAGTACTACAGTGGATAAAATGTGAAAAAAGAATCCATGGCGACCATTATTAAAAATTGTGGAAGCAAAGGAAAGAGTAATCTTAGAGTAATTGACGCTCGAAACTATCACGCAAGTCAGCACAGATATGCAAATGCGGCTGACCACAAAAGCTTTGGCAGAAAAAGAATGTAGCTGTTCATAATGCTTGTGAGCCTCAAGTAACATTGCGTAATGCAGCCTTAAATGCAAGATATGTACGGCTTAGCGAATAAACTTGTCACAGAAGTTTAATAAACTATATACTGTAAAAGCTGAATTGGATATCATATTCAAGGCTTCAGCACAATGAATTACTCCTGGAAAACTCGAAATTAATCTGTATATCGCAACTGCTGCTGACGTTATTCATAATGCCTGCAATCATTTCGCTTTTTGAATGGTTTTCCTTATTGGAACACAACTGCCAGGCAGTGTGAATCCTGAGCAATTGTCTGCTTTAGCTTTAAATGGAGTAGTAGCTTTGCAAAGTGGCTTCTCACCTACGTTGGAAGTGAGGGGTCTCAACATGCATGATGCGAAACCTATTGAATAACTTTAAAGGAAGGAGCTCCTTTGATTGCATAAAACTACTATTGGACCAGCTTGTTGCAAAGAGTCGTATTACCTTTTTTCTTTGGGAATAAGTGCAAATAGCTATAGTGACATATCTATGAAAAGATTGCAAACTCTGCCCTAAAAACATAAGGAGGCCGACGGTTAGACGATGTTACCACGTTGCTTTTTCCTTTAAGTACACCCTCGGTGAAATGTGCTTTACTGATATGCTAAGCAATGGCAGCTCATTTGCAATTAACTATTAAGCATTGAGTGCTTCGTAACAGGTCGATATAATGCTTGCCATTTCTGTTCGCACAGCTGATGCGTGTTTATTCTTCGTCAACATCTGCATATTGGCAAAAGAAGTTTCTTATTAGTACTTTCGTGATAGCGCGTACCGAGAATTCAGAATTTTAATGAAAATACAAACCTGTGGTCAGCTTTGGAGACAACAATTCTCACTGTGGACTATACAGGACAAGTTCAGAAAATATTGCGTTTCTCTAATAATCGCTTAGGTACAGGTCATGTTTTCGTAATTAAAGCCATGACTGGCCTAATTCGAAACTTGTCAGTTACGGAGTGAGTCATTCCTGAGTTTAATTATTGCAGCAAACACTTAAAACAACTACCAGAAGAAAGGTGCAGCTATCAGTGAAATTGTACGTTTCTGTTCAAAGCATTCCCGTTTCTGCATTGGCTTTAAACCAGTTCAAGTTCGGGTGAGCGAAAGAAGCTGGAAGGATGCTATGAAGCAGACGGATTGTAAGGCTCAACTTTTTCATTGATAAACAAACTAGTGATACGCCAAAAGAACATATTCAAATTCTATGAGCATGAACGTGTAGAAATAGGGTGTATACAGTTGAATAATATTGTTAAGTTCATTTTAATTCAATGGTTATCCTTACGTGTTTAACATTCATGTCACTGCAAGTCACATATGAGGCTGGCAAGCTGAATAATAAAATAATAACGGTAAACGTGATAAAATCAGCTTGACGATGTTTACAGCACACTGTTCTGTAGTTTTCTTGAAAAAGAGTTAGGCTTATTATTGCACACTGCTTCGTTATCCTGAATGCAGAAAGGTGAGTTACTTGCTTTGCAAAATTATGATTCAGCCTCCGAGAGAAATGGGCGGCACCAACTTGCTTAATGCGAAAAAGTTAGCCGTTATATCACGTTGAAAAGTTTCCTTGCTAACTGAGCTTTTTAGCGTACTGTCCTCGCATGAATAATACTATAGCTATGGTGCATTCCCCTTTGAAAAACGAGAGATGCTTCAGACCCGCCTATTGGCACCAATTCTTTGTTAGCAGTTCATTAATGCCATCTGAATACGCATAGTCTCGCTTCACAGCTGACATGCAAGGTCATAACTAAGGCTCAGTTAGGAAACAAATATTCCTTTTGTGCGTATGCACATTGATCTCTCTGTTTGCCAACGGCTGACCCAATAGGACGCAATTGGTCTGAAGAGTGCTTAAGACCATTGCACCTGTGACCGTAGGTCACAGCGCTTGGTAAAAGGGATCTGGTAGCATTACGACTTGGTCAGCATATTCGCTACCGTTTGTGTTAAACTGATGAAAAGAGGATTTGTAATAAGCCAATCGCGGCCAGTTCATCCTTTCTTCTGAGCATTCAGCTCCTATTTACTGGAACACCGCTAATCATGTCTGAGGCATGTCTGTCTGAGTATTACAATGCGCCTTTCTTTTTGCAAGCTGAAGCCTTGTTTCAAAAGCTTCCGGTAAGCTTCCGAAAGGACCTGTCGGTTAGGCAAATGATCGCTACACCCAAGCGAGCTAATGACTAGGAGAAAACGCTCGCTAAAGGCTGAGAGATTCATCCCGTTTCTTCAAAAGTTCGACATACTCAAATGAAAACGCTTAATTTCATTAAGTGGCATAAATTCTCTAAGCTTGTAGCCTTAGCATATCTTTGTCGCAATGCAAAGACGTCAGGGGCAGTTTCCTTAAAATTCCTTGGGACTTACCTTCTCATGATGTACCCACTTTGCCACGCTGAACCAACGCAAGTAGTGGAGATAAAACAATGCTGTGCTTCCCATTTCAAAGAGCATTATATGGGATAGGAAGATGTTTTTTAAATGGGGAGCCCTTCCCGTCTAGACGAGACTAGCACATCATGTAAAAAGCATGCATTCACCCTGCCTATCACTGATTGTATTCTTATGCTGTGAAAGTGAACGCAATCAATCCTTAGGCCAGTTATTGTTGTAAAGGTGAAATGTTATTCAAAATGGAACTTTCAGTTTTCGCAGAGGTCAAGCGCTCCTTGGTTGAACGCTAGGAGCAACTTGACTCTGGTCAAGTGGGATTTTTCTGGTCAATGTTGTGTGTTTGTTATGTTAGTTTTCTAAGAGCATGCGGCTCAACACACTACTTCTGCTACGCAACCTTCTGCTGTGTCAAGGGTATTCGTCAAGTGACAATTTTTGCGCCTTCATACAGCACTGAACAGTCCTCATTTGGTAACCCTAGTGTGAATAATATGGCCTACCTAACACGACTCCATTACGTAAAGGGTAAGGCGTGCTGACCCGGTCGATTAGCCTTTGCACTAGCGGTCGTGAAGGGCTCAGGCAAGGGGCGTCGTTTAGTCATGTGCTATTGCGCAAAACTGTTATTCTCTATTGCCCTCAATTGTGAGTCACTCAGCAGCTCCATACTAACCTAACAAAGTGTCTGTCGCGGAACAGTTACACAGTTTATTATAGCCCTTTTATGCGTAGATGAGCTGAATGAATGGGGTTTAAGAAAACAGTAATAGCCGCATGTGGCGCCAATTAACATCTGCGTACAACGACGGCCGTCAAATGACAAAGTTGTTGCTATCAAAATCAGTAACTATTAACATAAGGCGACCATACGAAGCATTTATAATCAAAAGTTTGTTTTCAAGGTATGAAGCAGTAACCGTAAGACTGAATTATGCTTTTAATGCACTCCTATTCCGTATACTTCAATGCAGCTTCACACCTTTCATGCTTTGTTAGCACTTTGCAAAACTTGATCTTTTAGGCATTACAATTTTGCACGATTGCTTTAAAGCGTTGGGAAGCAGTCGGAAACTTTGGAGAAGCAGTACCTGCAGAATAAATTAAAAGGATCACCTCGTACACTTCCTTCAGTATTGTCATCAAAGCAGTATATACTTATAACTTATTCACCTTTCAAGCATTTGACAGTTAAGTGCACATTTAAGACGCTAGTGAGGAAGGAAGAACAAATCAGTTTCCCGCTATCAGATTATGTGAAAGTAGTTCTGAAGTTTTTAAATTGCAAAGTACCGGCAGGCTTCTTGCATACTCATTAAACATGCTGGAATAAGTTGATAGCAACGAGGTATTGATCTGTGCTTTCACAGCGAATCAGCCGTGGTCGTAGGATTATTTCGGCATTGCATGTGCAGACTATTTTTAGCTATGCCTCATTCTGCACCGCTACGCGCAATTGATTGGTCAGAGCAAACGAAGAGGCGCCATCTCATCTCCATTATACAGTATCACTTCGGGTCCGTTCAATCAGTGAATTGAACCAAAATGAACGGAGCGGTTGTTTTTGGTGAACATTCCGAGACTACAATGGAGAACAGTGGCTCATGTTTTGAATTTAGCATGTATCAGAATGGTTTTGAATTGCCTGCCCATTGTTCCATGAGACAACCTGACTGGTTTAGCACGCCGTTTGATCTACCATCGGATGAAAACATTTTGCCGGTAAATCCTGACGCTGAGCAATCATTCACACAATTTCTCACTGACATAAACACATGCGCATGCATAGAAGAGGCGCAATTCACTCAACAGCCACTGCGAATTCCTATGGAGGAATATTCAGGTTTTAATATTGGCAGCATCGGCTATGATACTCAAGGAGCCATATCGCCTAGTGTACCTGAAGCATATGAAAATCATGCAAGCCATAGGGCTAGGCAGGTTCGAAGGGCAAAAAAGAGGAGCTCAAACATCGAAGTCCAACTGCGTCAAAGGCATGCAGCTAACTTGCGTGAGAGACGTCGTATGCAAAGCATCAATGAAGCTTTCGACGGACTTCGTCATAGAATACCAACGTTGCCTTACGAGAAACGGCTTTCAAAGGTTGATACATTGAAACTTGCTATTGGATATATACGCTTCCTGCAAGGGGTGCTTACACAAGATGACTCGCGAAACTCGTCCCATCATTCCACCATTGCCACAAATGATCAAGCAATGATGATCAACTCTATAGCGTCTACTTATCAAGGACAAAGCGGAAAGGCTTTTCTTGCTTATCATAGTGGTAAGTTTGTTTCCTTTCACGAGAAGCTCCAGAATAGGCACTGAAACTAACTAATCTTAAGGAGATGGGATTTCTGTGGTCCTAATAGCTCTAATTTTGCAGCTGTCCTTCAAATGGTTGGTTATTCACTATCAAAAGAGGGAGAAACGGGTTTTTCTCAAAGACATTCTGATAGTTGGCATTCAGACAAATACCGCCTCTCAGAGGTCATGTTTACTATAAATAGATTATTCTAATGGTTGCTGGCTGAGAGTTTATGACAAGTGGCAAAAACAATGTCGGCATTATGATTTTCGTTAACATACTTTCATGTATGCACCTGAAGTAGTAGACTGGCAGCTGCTCGTTGCGCTAACAGGGGAAATATAAAGGCTGGTTGCTTCACGAGGGGAGAAAATAGTTTTCAAGGCGATAGCAGCGGCAAAGGCTTTTGCCCCTCCCTGATGAAAGAAGCAGATTCTTTCTGAAACATGAAGATTGTTCCTGCTTCTTATGCTTTAACAGAGCAGTTAAACTGTTGCTATCCCCTTCAAAACAGGATAAGTATTAATAATTTACCGATAAAGTAAAAACACACTGTGCCAAGTTGCACAGTACAATAAGCTTTTGAACGCTAATGCACGCAGAGAAACTCTACTTTCGTGGTGGGTTGCTTTCCTTCGCTGGAGTTCATCTTCCTCATGTGAACAATCAAGCTGAGATGTTGCCCTCATAATCACGTAGAAGTTGGAGACAGGTAATGTCCTGAATGTACAGGTTGAAAAATCATGCACATCTGCTAAATTTTAAACTGAAAGTACTGAGGATATGTGCTCATATTTTTAAAAGCTTTGCTTGTAATCTATTCATACAAAGCTGAGAAATGATCAGAGATTTGCCAGCCCTTAGGAGAAGCAGAGTTTAAAGAAGTACCCAAACAGTATGTGTGAATCTGATTTAAACGTTCTTGACAAAAAGAAACAAAACAGTCCTAATTTAGTACAGTTTGGATTAGCATAAATAGTTGGACGAATTCTTCAAGGCTACAAGGAGACAATGCTGCTCATTTAATCTGGGATGGATGACTATTCAAAAATGCACTTTTGTTGGAGGTCGCTTTTCTTAATGTCCCGTATTTCCATTTGCAAATTTTAGGAAGAGAATGTGAGGCACAGTCAAACGGTATGATACCCATTGCTGGTCATTGTCTAACTTGGAATCGGGACGACAGTGAGCAGCACAAATCCACGTTGATGACAAAGCTGTGGATACCGCAAGTATCTGACGCAGAAAAGAGCGTCCCCAGTGAACATTCAGGCTCTTTTACATCATATGAATGCAGCGGATAAGCCTGAAAAAGGCACTGGAATGCGGCCTGGCCTTCTGCTGAAATTAGAATGTGTAATTTTGTTTGTGCTAGTTCACCTTGTGAGCTTTTATCAAGCTTAGCAATGCGACGACCGCAAGTTTATTCTCTTTGGTACAGTATGCACTCTTAAATGAATCTGATGACTAATCACTTTCGGTACTTCGGAAATCAATAGTAACGCATCCTTGCGAACAGCTGTCATTCAGCTTCACTTTCTCACGCTCTCTGATAGCATGGCGTAATATTCGCAGCCTCGACAGTGTTGACACACGTTTGGGTAGAGTAACCGCGTACTGGCAACAGCATTCAGCAAACTGTAATGCAGAGAACGTTGAATGGAAAGCCGCGGTCGACCTGCAGCTATCTAAATTTCAGTCATTCATTCAGTTATACTTTCCCCTACGCAAACGACTATACTTTTCTTCTCCCTAAATAGTAGCTTGAGCTTTGCCATGACCGCAATTTGCTTAAGAAAAATCTGGTAAAGCGACTTTACTCAAAAGATGGATGTCTATTTTAATGTAGTTTTCATTAGTCAGATTTACTATGCTAAAAGAATTGACAAGTAGTAGAAAAACAAGAATAATATTAATATAATCTGACATAGTGCATTGCGCCGTGAAAGGATCGATAGTATTCACCTTTTTAGTTTCTCATTAGCCTAAGCTCATCTTCACTACAAGACAAATACTAAAAATTGCCTAAGGGATAATTATGCAATCGTTTATAACATATAAGCGGATTACTATGACTGTTCCTAGAACGCTGAACTTTCTTGATACGTCATACTCTGCTTTTGATGCATAAATCATTTACAAAACTAAAAGCTTATCTACAGGACTGTACTCTCAGTCTCCGCTTATGAAAGTCATTCTCATATCCATAAAGTTCTAACTCAGTGAATGCATGAACAAAATCTAGGAATTTTACTGGTTCGTAAATCACGATGCGACACGGCTGCTTCTTAGTAACACTAAAAGATTTGAATTCACCACACTGATTCATGCGTGGCAGTTTTCTTCGGAAGGAAGTGATTGGGTGATACCTGATGATAAGCAATCCACCTTTTGGCATTCGACGTAGATGGCTGAATAGCATAAAATGGGCCAGAACCTGAAAGGACGCACTTCACATTCTTAGAACTTAGAACTCTGCAATGCCTCTAGGTGGGCACTTATTGATAATTTAATTGAATAAGTGCAGTTACGTAGCGCTCTTGTGGTTCGACCAGATCCATTAGTAGTATCCATAGCCAATGAGTCGAATCTTCTGAGCCTGTAGCATCTTGCAATAGAAAGGGGTTGCGAGATAGCAATAAAATATATTATTCCTTTCTCTAAGTTTCGTGAAAATCTGCAAATGAAAATGCAAAACACTTGACTCTTGTACAATTGGAAGGTTTAGCAGAGGAAGAGATAGCACGCGTCGCCAAGTGCATTCCCTAATTGGTGCATTTATAACTCTGTTCAGCCGTTCTTCATTGTTGAGTATGCGCGTGCACTCCCTTACCTACTCAAGTTGCTACTGAAGTAAAATATAACTATGACTAGTTAAAAATACGGCTTTTTATAACAGGTACGTAAGTCAGCATTGTATATACAAGAGCAACCCATTCAGCTGTTATGAATACGGCAGAAGGTGAATCCAGAAAGCTATATCAATGAAGTCTTCGTAACAGTTGACATGTTGTGTTTCGTGTATACGTTGAAGATGATGAATATCTTTAAATCATTAATATTTAGGTTTAGCAAAGGGAAATTAAGCAATGGGTTGAAGTACATTTTAGAAAACGGAGAAAGTTAGGTAAGTAACGTGAAAAACAAGAACAGTCGTCAAGTTTAGTATACCCGATTGCCAATGGGAGTGATTTCCTATTATATGCACCTTCCAATGTTATCTATTGATCAGCAACAGAGCAGTTGGCATACATCTTTTCTGAAGGCGTGGAATAAGGTTCATTGGTTAAAAGTGAATTTCTTCCTTTATTGATTACTTGTTCACCATAAATAGAAGTTGTAGTCATAACTTCTTGCAGCAGTGATGACAGAACGAAGCTGCGGACTCACTATTTGACTAAGAATACTGTTTAGGTAAAAATTATGCTTGTCTCGCGCCAGCTAGAAGAAGGAATTCATTTGCATGTCCCTGACTTATTTATTACTAATAGGTTAACTAAAATGCAGAGTTCATATTAGGCATGATCACTTGCATTAATATTAAAAAGTCGAAAATAAGTTTTATTTAGAGCGGTTTGACCTGCTTACTCAAGAACAGAAACGGAGAAAATAAATGAATTCCAATTTATTCTCTGCAAGGGAAATCAACCAAAAACCATACAAGCTGGCGTTCTCAAATAAAAAACAATGCCTGACGATACATGAACCAGCGTACTAGAATTTCATACTATAAGGCACTACGACGGAGTACGCGTAGTCATGAAACCTCTGCAAGGTTTAATAAAAGGTCACAGTTTCACAACGGATTGTTCATCTATACCCGACCATAAAATTCTACATATCCGTACAAAGATGCTATATTTTCAATGCAACAGTAAGGCGAACAGTCAGTTTCTCTCATCCTTGCTGCATGCGTTTTCATCGGTAAATATTGGCCAAACTTGTTGCGCATACATTTTTATCTGAAAGTAAAAGAAAAGGAAAATCACTGAACTGGTGGTGCATATGGATTCCTTTCCTTTGAAGCAGTGATTCCAAAAGTGGGCCATGCAAGCCGAGGGGGCACTGTGGGTCGGGGACGATGAGGTCTACAGAGGTTATGAAAAATTTAAGGGGTCAACGAAAGGTTAGGGATCTGCGTCTACTGCACTTTGCCTGCAAGCTTCGCTGATGGTCACGTTTTCAGTGTCCACCAACAAAGCTTTAGAATTCGTCGTAGTGGGCTTTTGAAAGAGAACGAAAGCTGAAGTGAATAAGCAAGAGAACGAACGCATCAGCAGGCATACAACAAAGTTTTGTGTTTTGACGGCGCCCAGAACAAGCTTTATGAATATAGTTATACCACTTCTTTCTATTGCTTATCTGTGCAACGCTGTCCATCTCCGGAAAGGATAGTTTCTTTAAAAGGAATAGAATAAACAGAAGAAAAAAATGTGAAGACAGTCATAAAATTGCAAACTGTTTCAAGTCGTGAATAACAACTCGCTGTTATTCTTTTTCTGTAGAATCCATCTTTACTGTACATCTCTTGTATGTCTCCGCAATAAGGGTAAAATTCTTTGCTGTATAGAGAATGTAATCGACTAAAATAATGGGAAAGCTCCCTTGCAGCAATAACACAGTAAAGACAAGGATCGACGAAATGGCGAATGACTTTTTTGAGGACTACACCATTTGCCTTGCAACTTGGTGAATCTACTTTGCCTAGCAATGAAGCACTATTGCTAACTTATGTTCAGCTTATAATGGACGAGCGTTTATTACAGCAATTGTTGTTTGCCAGAGAACTTGTAACAGACACTAAAAGAGAGTCAATATTTCTCGTTGTAGAATTTTTTTAAAGAAAAGAATATCCCTCTTATGAACATAACGACTGTAACAACTGACGGAGTGCCATCGATGGTAGGGAACCACCGTAGATTTATTGCGCAGTTGAAGGAGTTTGTCCCGAGCGTATTAGAAGTTTATTTACGTGATTCATCAGCAGCATTTGGTCGCAAAACACCTCAGCTATCGTTTGAGTTGCTCACCGCAGTTCGTCATTGCAGCGGTGAGCAAAGTCAAGTATAAATCATTGAATAAGAGATTAACCAGTGAGTTGTGTGAAGCGAACGATGAAGATTTAATCGTTTGCTACTTCATATGGAAATTCGGTATTCGTCAAAGGACACTTGTTTGAGTCGCTTTTGCGGCCTCTTTGGTACAGTTATGGAATTCTTAAGGGATGAGAATACCACCCTCAACAGAATTCAAGTTTAACGAAGTGAATTTGCAGCTATAAGACGATGTGCTCAACTTAATCAGGACGAAAGTTATTATGTCAGCACTTATTCCAAATCTAACTATTTTTGAATAGAATCTGAGACGTGAGAGTTCTGTCAGTTCGCATTCCTTGCCGCATTCAAGAAAGATCCAGAAGTCGGTGACGATGATGTTGTGAGGTACTTCCATAATTTAGAAAATGCTGCTTACGGACTTCATGAAACGGTTTAGACTAAGTTGCAGATCCATTCTGCAATGCGGAAGAAGCGCACACGGAACTGCAGGAAAAGTTAATAGAACTGCAAAACATGATGAACCTTTCAGGGCCTGCTGTATCCCTGCCAAAGCTCCATCGCTTACAGCTGAATAGGACTAGAATGATGCACAGAAGCTAGCGTCGCAATGCCATAAGACTGTCAGCATGGTGGTAGCGAAAATAACTGTTCAAAGGAAGCACACTAATTCCACATTATAACAAAGGATCGTTTGAGCTAATTTGCAAGCGACAGCTTGAGAAACGCCGATTTAGGCAGGAGAGTGCATAGGTACCTCTCTTACATTGGATAGCAAATTTGTCTGCTTTTTCAAACAGATGCACTTAAAGGAAGTTATTAATATTACACAATTTATTTATGACACTGTATTGTTTTTTCCGCTGAAGACGGGTTCAGAAGGAGCCTGAAGCTGCGGTATATTTTCTTATTTCTTCGACGGGCTATTCCGTAAACAATTTTATAACATGAAAACTGATAGACCCGTTACGAAATGTTGCGTGTGTAAAGCCGTTATTAATGTAACACATTTGACCATTGCGTTGTAGTTGCAATGACCTTCCTCTTTTAACTAAACAGCAACTAAGATTCTGCTTGCAACCTACCAGCGCTTAACGAAATATTAACATTACTGCTGCGCTAAATCAAGTGCAAACCATCAACAAAGAACAGAAATGCTGTTGTTATCAAAGAAGCACTGATGATTTCGAATGAAAGGCACGAAAGCGAAATAGTACATAGACACATTGAATAGCCTGAAGAATCACGCTATAATTAATCAGAGCTGCAGATAACTGATTCTTCAACCTCATCATCTAAACAATCACAGCTCAATTAGAGCCGGCATGCATATTTTGGATTTGCAATTTTATTGGCGATTATTAATATGATAGCCATAATATGTTTGAAGATTGAACTTCTCTGGTAACAGGAATAAAGCCGTAAGTAGTAACATCATAGCCATAATATGGTGTTATTTATTGATTTTGTAGAAAAATGGAGTAATAGAATGTAGCTCATGCTGCCATTAAAATAAAAAAATTTTACTTTCGCGCGCTGCACTCAAAGAATAACTTTACCGGTCAAAGTCACAATGTTGCTATTACTTGCAAAAAGCTTAGTGCCCTTGGTTCAACAGCAATCAAACTAATGCAATACACCCTTTTGATAGGCTGACATGTAGAGACAGTGATGTGCAAAGTAAAGCCGTTGCACAATTTCATACGCTTATGTGGAAGCTTACACATTATTTCGAAGTCTTCCTTAAGCCTCCAACGCTGACAGTGGAAGCGGTTCTCTAATGTCAGCTCATCCACTCGCTTGTGAAGCGTACTTCTTTGTTGGGCTATTAATATAAGCGCCGAAGTTCCTGCGTGCCAAAAATCAAGCAATACCAACGTGCTTACAAACTAGAAGGGATATAGACCTTTTTGCGGATACCCTACAAGGCATGCTGCGAGATTTCGTTTGGTTTAAGAGCATTTCACATCAAGCTAACCACAACAGTCTATAGGCAAATGTTAAACAAGAGATTGGCAAATAGGTTGGCTACAATAAATGCATTCAATGTGTTCTGTGTTGCTTCTTTTCCATGTTATAACGAAGTCCTCACCCGTTGTTTAATTTTTCAAGAATATATATCGTACAAAAAAGTTGATTCATTCCCTTGATGGGATGAATCTGAAAACGAGCAAATTATTGAAATAGGCGAGTGAAAAAAGTTTTTCTTCTCGTCACTTCACTCTAATGTCAGTGCCAAGTAATTGTCACTTGGCAGGCGCGCCAAGCACTTTACAACGGCTATCGCAATAACAAAGAAGAAAAATTGAATATTTTTCGGCAACCAAGTCAACGCTGCTGAACCTGGGCTCGGCCATACTTCATGCCAACGATAAACCAGTGGCTGCGAACAGTTTGCCAGTTTTTGTCACTTCCTTTCGATCGACTTGGCACGCAGAGAAAAAGTCTTGCATAATAGCCTAAACGTCCGCGTATCAATGCGCCAACGCGCAATGACGTGAGTGACAGCTTATCCAATGAAATGCATGGAAAAATTTCAATAATCTGTTGAGAATTGATTTTTCCCTGTTCGTCGAGACCCTTCGTTCCCTTCTGCTTATGCGTCCAGCTCTCACATGACCAATGAAAGACCATCCATTGAGCTGCTACCCATTCGTTCAGGGTCGGCATGGTCAGCACCGTAGTCTATGCTAAAGGTTAGAAAACCGTCAATAATGGGAACATTTTGCGACGGAACGCTTGTACATCTTAATCAACAATAATCTGCTGCGCGGCTGCTCGAGACAAGAAATCAACCAGAGAAAGACAGCTTGCGTTACATCGGAAGAACTAAGTATGGCTAATACGGATTCCTACAACCATCCGTAATCCTTCTTTTTAAGTACCCTTTCCGGACATGCCTGATGAGAACAGCTGATAGAACGCTGTTCGCCCTTGCGCAAATCGTATACGGACTCAATCTGGAATGGCTGGCAAAGCAACGGTGAGATTAGTCAATGTCCTTAAAGTGAGTGGAAAAACAAAGCAAAAGAAATCGAAGCGTTCGTCACTTGGACGCCATAGGAATCCATGCAATAACTGCACGTTGTCGCAAGGCTGTTGCTAATGTGGTATGCATTCCAAACTTTCTATTAAAGCACTTAACTTTTTCTTCTGGAAAACAGGATATGAAACTGATCTTCTCCGTATGGACAGCAATCCTATGCCTTCCTTCCGCTACCTTATTAAGGACAATGGGTAAAAGTGGTCACGAGTACGCAGAAAGGTTTTCACGCAAATCGATCCAGCACAATCAGGGCTGTCTAAACGACTCTGAAGTAATTGAACGTTTGCTGAGCACTTACAATAGAAACAAGGTGCCGGGAGGTAAAGCCTCAGTGGAATTGGAAGTGTGGGTCCAAGAAATCACGTCCATCTCAGATATAACGTCCGACTTCAACATAGACTTGTATGTAACTGAATTGTGGCTAGATCCGGCCTTGAGCTACTCTCACATGAACCCTTGTAAGCAAAACATGTCGCTAAACAATGAAATTTTAAAGTTTCTTTGGACACCCAATTCTTGCTTTATCAATAGCAAGTCTGCCGAAATCCATGAATCTCCCTTTCCGAATATTTTTCTGCTAGTTTACCCGAATGGTACGGTTTGGACGAACTATAGGCTGACGTTGACTGGTCCATGCCTTATGGACTTGACCGCTTTTCCCTTTGACACCGTTCAATGTCATCTGACATTTGAAAGTTTCAACTATAACACTGATGAAGTCAGTATGTCATGGAGTGAGGTGGCAGTCGAGCCCATGAGACAAAACATGGAACTGGCAGACTATACGCTTGAAAATATCATCAGTTATAGAAATGAAGTGGTATGATTTTAGTGTGCTTTTTTAAACTACAACCGTTGACTTTATTTAGTCTTATCCCGCGGGAAAGTGGCATGAACTGACCATGCGGTTTCAGTTCAAACGACGACCCGGCTGGTATATCTTGCAGGCATATCTTCCAACTTTTCTAACCATATTCATATCCTGGATCGCCTTTTGCCTTGGCACCAAGGCTATACCAGCCAGAACTATGCTTGGAGTCAACGCACTTCTCGCCATGACATTTCAGTTTGGCAACGTCATTCGAAATCTTCCCCGGGTTTCCTACGTCAAAGCAATAGGTAAGTGACAGTAGGATAACCAATTTTGGAAATTTAGCCATTACCCTAGCGAAACCGCATGTTAACTGAGCAGTATTCGCACAGTTCATATATTTTTTAACTTTGCCTATTACGCTCAGCATAAGAACTAAATTAATCCAATAGGGAATAAATTAAGTTTAAGGAAAGAAACATACGACGAATTTTTCTGGCACACAGCTCAGCTAAATCAAACAAGCAGCTGCCAGAATATGCAACTGCCTTATAAGTAAACGGATTGGAAATGTTCTTAAAAAACTTTTCTTTCAAGTGTTAACTTTTATAAAGCTTATTAGGAACTCCTAAATAGTGCTGAATGAAGTGGACCCATTCTTCTGACGCATTCGTATAATGAATCTTCCATTTCTTTTCCCAGACATTTACAGCACTCAATTTCAGAGTACGCATTGCAGCAGTGATGCAATAGCGTCGCCTGCATGTAAGACAAATGTTCACAGATTACTTTTTATCCTTCTCAGACTGCTGAATGCAGAATTCCTGTAACTGGCACCTTAAGGCTGTATAAATTAAGACACGAAACCATTGCCCCTAAGTTACATAACATCAATTGATCATTGGAAATGATTGCATAATAACGCTGAGTTCCACTGCACAAAGCTCAGTCGATAAGCAAATAGCCAAAGTAATCAGTGCTTCCTTGTCTGCCTGGGAACAAGGCCAAGATGAAAGGGAAATTATTGATTCCAAGCAAGCTCTTAGGACTATTCTGGCAACCATTTGCAACTCCTTTCCCTACTTCTTATGTAACAAATGCTCATAAAGTGACGCAAACGATTGTCACCTCAAGCTTGCAGCGATTATTTTCCAAACTACTTTGGTCCCTGCAGGGACGAAATAACAGTATGAGCATTTTTCGTAATTGGTCATAGCGTACAAAAAAAAGTTTTCAAAATCGACATACAACTTTTTCAACAAGAACCAACCAATCGGAGATCAAAAGACAACGTAAGAGCCAAAAAAGGGTTTGGAATAAGCACCATTGTGGCGCAAAGTGCGTGGTCTGCACGCTCACTTTTTATGGAATCATTTACCGTATGATCTATTTTGATCTCCGCTTGATTAATCCCACACCAGCACCACTCTAAAGGCACTTAATGCCAAAAGGCTATGAAGTCGAAGGCTATGCTAAGCGAAACGCTTTCTTGGACTTTGCAACTATTCCACATTACGTCCTGAAACGCATCCCTTACGTTTGCTCATTCGACGTTCCCTTTATCCTTGAATAGTCTGTAGACTGAAAACTTCACGCAGTCGTGATTTTAAAGACTAAATAAAAAAGACAAAGTCCTACCAGGGAGTTCATCTGAGCTCAAGGTAACCAGACTCTTTCAGGAAGTCGTCTTAGCCTTTTTACTCGCTAAGGTTGAAAAACACGTCAACCAGGGAACCTGCATTAGGCTTATCTGAGCCATGCAAATTGCTAAATAGTGATAGCGCAACGTTTTAATGCTACAGAAATCTTCAGATTCAAAAAATCACGATACTTATCATAAATTAGGATTAACAATTGGCAAGAGACAACTAAGAGAGAAGAAATGAATTCCATTGTTCATAAGTCAATATTTATTGTTTAGTCTGAACAAACTTTCATCATTCGGCTAAAACCTTGGCGAAAAAAGGTAAACATTATCGATTAAATGTACCATACTTAAAAAGCGCCTCATCTTGTCAGGCAAAGAAGGCAACAGTAAACTAATTCACGATTTTTCAAAAAACAGCTACAAGGAAAACTAAACTCGCTAAACTCGAGTGCCGGCTGCTTATTATAGCAGACAATTGTCCAAAGTGTTTCTGCGCATTGAAGCAATAGAACAAGCCTATCTCGCTTGCCAGTGACAAACAAACATTAGCAAATGAGACTCGCATTGCAAATAAAATCGGTTCGTGCCTGATCCGTCTGGCCTGAAAGCTCCCTATTTCTTCTAAACAAAGGTTTATAAGACACCGGAAGACTACCAAGACAACACGGAGCTAAACGGTGTCGTTGTGACTCATTATGCCTATAGCAGCTAGCAAACCAGAAACAAAATGGCAAATCTCACTTAGAAGTAGGAACGAGAATAGTCCAACTGTGGGTGATCCTGTGCTGATACACTGACTAAGGAACAATGTAAACGTGGACCTAATCAGCATGAAAGCAAAAAGAAAATAATACGCAGTTTTTGGGTACGTTAATAGTTCTCATAGCTTTTATAGTTTGAGTGAGAACTACAGTGTTTTCTTCGCTAAAGACGGGTTCAGAAAGGACCTGAAACTTCAGCTACCTATTTACTGCTTGTTCAAAGGAATAGTCCACCAATAAGTTCTATATTCTGAAAACTTAACAAACCCATTATGAAAAGTTATGGGCTTAAAGTCGTCATAGTTCTTATTAATATTTCACGGATGAAGAGTTGTATCATTAGTTTAAAATTCGCCTATGCTTTCCTTCACAACATCTTGATAATGAAAGAATGAAGTGAAAATTTCTAAAGATTGCGTATTCAGCTAAATGTATATTATTTCGAACAATTTTGGCCTAAAACTCAGGTAGCATTTTGCGAAGATCTTCAGGTTAAGAAAATTTAAAAAATTCGTAAAACAGTAGATCCATTAATGATAGCAACTGTCGCGAGCGATAAACCCACTCCCTTAAAAGTTCTTGCCAGACCAGCTGCTAGCAGGAACCACTCTTCCATAAATAAACTTCCCAATTTTCTATACAGCCATGTTAGTGCCCCGTTCTTCAGAAAAGTACAATCGAATGACTACTGGTTAGTTTTATGTAAATTATTTTTTCATGATGCTGCAACCTAACGTATGTGGGTCCGTATCACGAGCATGAAATTATTGACCCCGTAATAGACAGACGGTTGATCAACGGCCTGAAAAACATATAAGATCTGTACTTAAGCCAAACGTACTACTCACTTTTTCAGACACTATCAACATGAAGAAGTTATATTGTCCTAAACAGCTGCTATTCAAATAGGAATGGGAAAGGAACATTATGCTCCATACTGAAATATAGTCAGAAGGATTACGAATGCAAATGTTTAAAAAATCAGAAATGAATTGTGCTGCAGCGTTACGAACTAATTTCGACGCTAAGTCTTAGACTCGCATCTGTTCGACAGTAAGTTCTATGAATGAAAGCGCTGTTATGGGTTGACTTCTCAGTAGTCGTTCATCTGCAGCACTGAGCTGTTCAGATCTGATAATATGGAATCTACGCTCGCTTGAATTTTTATCAAAGGAAAAATTCATTCCGCGCGTTGAGATCACAGTAATTAGCTCCTCTGATAATTGTTTCGAGAAAAAGTGGCACAATAATGATGATAACGACTTATTGAAAGTTCTCTTTGTAGTCTTTGCCTCATTGAGAAACAGAGCAGGAAAGATTGATTACACAATCACTTGAAACTCGTTGGAGCGATCGTTACAACATAACCCCTAAGTTTTGTAGTGATATCCTGTTCTGAGGTAATGAAATGGTAGCAAGGGCGAGTGGGAGGCCACTTTGCACCGATTAGAGATAGCAGGCGGTGCTGACATTTGCCATACGACGTTGGATCATGACTTTTGAAAATTTGTTATTTTCTGCCAGTCTGAACTTGGTACGCACTGACTCATCCCTTGGGATGAGTCAGTGCACGCAGATCGTGGCTATTCTAATTTAAATTCTCTCCGCAAGTCACGACACCTTCAAATGGAACTGATCAGCTGCCACAATCATTAAGTCGATGCGATGGAATGCAATAAGCAGCATAAGCTCGTTTGGTTCTTCACCCAAGAGTGATAACATTCAGTAGATCGAAAGCAAATGCCTAGAAAGTCAATCGATTCTTCAAAATGATATTAGTTCCAAAGCAGTCAACTGAAGGGGGACAATATTTACTCACTGAAATCAGATTTTAAAAGCGCTGCCCTATTAGCGAAACAATAGCGCATATGTTTATTCAAACCCCAAATACAATTAATCTTACTAATATATGCAAAGCGATTATTTCGATTATTCAATCGAAGCCTAAGGTATTCTTACAAGATTAATGACATTCCTTTTGGAGAATGAAAAAACGTATAATTATCGCCCATGATTGAAAGATGTGCTAACAGCATAAAACTCAAAAGAGAATTACATTTAACAGATCTTCTGAAAGCTACACCAACATTAATAGTTCCTTTCGGCTGACAAAGCTTCCAGAGATGAAATCCTAAATTTAATATAACATATAAGGTTTACTACGTATGTTAGTTTTAAGACGTTTGGATGCTCAGCTGCATGACGTTCGTATTTTGCTCACTTCTGGAATTGGCTTGGGTTGGCTACCTAAGTCGAAAAACTGTTAGACCCATTGAATCTGGTCAGAAGACAAGCACTAATAAGGGGCGGAAGAAGCGCAAAAAGGGTGCCATTCCCTGCAACGCCAAAACCTACGGAACAATAGACACGAAAGACAACGGTTCCAAGGAGCCTCATGGACGAATTCTTAATAATGGAACCAGCGCCTTTCCCTTATCAGGTATATACGGAGCAGAATCCTATGGATATCGACCGCCGGGTCTACATCATTTCATGAACACGTCGGCGCCACCACTGCATCCCCTTGCCTATTTGTCCAAGTGCCAACGACGAGCAACCAGTGGTAATGCACAAGAAAAAATGGAAGAGCAACCACTGCCATCAGAAACGCAGCCACACAGAGATACAGCTTACGACAATGACCAAATGGCGCTCAAGATAGACCGCCTTTCGTGCTATGTATTTCCCACCTTGTTTGTGTTATTCAACATATTCTACTGGGCCTATTACCTCTCGTAAGTCGAAAATAAATTAATTTAAGCTTGCTGTGTTGCTTACTATGTCAAAGAAGAAGGGGACCAGTGTCTTCGATATCCAAAAGGTTGGTATCCAAGGTCTTCAGTTTCCGCTTCTCCTCGTCAAGTTGATCAATAGCTTCCCGCAAATGGGCAACTACTGGTTGAATATTGTCATGTTTTTTGGCACTTATAGCCCACAGTTTCAGCGGCTTAACAATACGGCTCGGCCTGATCTCCATGGGCAGCCCAATGTCGCTTGCACCCTTTTCGTACAGGCCATTAAAGCTATCCATAAATGAGCGAAGGCAAGCCTTCGATTTCGCCATGTCCATTTTGTTCAAGCAGACGACGCAAGGCTTGTCCAATAATTCTGGCATGTAAAGTTCAATCTCCTAAAATGTCCATCTCAATGAACTGACGGCAGCAATAGGCTATGAAAAGCGCACTTTTGTCAAAAGCAGGAAAGTATCAAATGCTGAACGGAATGGAGATGTAACGTTCAGCTTGAAGCCGGTAACGTCAATTATGAACAAAAGCAGATAGGTTCGCTCAACGTGCTTTAGAAAGTTATGCCCCATGCCAACGTTCAAGTAAGCCCCTTCGACCAGGCCAGGAAGATCAGCAACGGATATCTAAACGTGAAACTTCGTATACGGCAAGGTTTTTCACTTTTAACTACCTGTCTTCCGTCATCATATTCAATTACGCCAAGTTGCGGACGTACAGTTGTAACTAGAACAATCAAATGCAGCAAAGCGTTATAATAAAAACATTAAACGTGCATGACAGCAGTAACTGACTTATTAAGGCTACGGACGCAAACGTGAGAACAATATCAGTAATGGAGCTTATGATGGAAGTAACAAAAGTATGCCTGTCTGTGACGTACAAGGATAACTTGCAATTCTTGGTTTGGCCCGTGAAACTGACCGCAAAAACGTTGACTTTCCTGCGTTGGGGAACCTGCAAGGCATGATGACATGTATACACAAACCAAAATGGAGTGCGCTTTTGGATATGGCAAGTTTTAAAAAAGTTTCAACAGAAAGTTAAGCTTACGTAACGTATAAACAATGTGACTTTATGCCGTCACCAACGAATACATTATAAGAAAACAAAAGATCCGCCTATGTATTAATAAGACTCGCTCCAAACATGAGCTAAACTTTAGCATTTGTTCCGCCGCTTGTCTATCCTTTTTCTAGACTACCTGACAGTAAAATGTGCGAAATATGCAAATTAGAGAATTGAACGCTATACCTGGCCACGTCATAGACCTGGAATTATTTACGTGATTTAACATTGTGGCATGGTCAGCCACAGTGTGCTAACTTGATTAATGAATTACATTAACAGATACTAACAAACCAGATTCTTTTTACATAATTCAAGAACTCCTACTATATCAATATCTGGCTTAGTAAATCACTAATAAAAGTCGAAATAGAGCTGATAGGTCAAAAATCTCAGATAATGATTTCGAACGCGTTTTACTGGAAACTTCAATAGATCGATAGGTGTCACGCCGTTTCCTAATCACAGTGCTTACCGCGCTATAACATGTTCAAATGAGGTCGTTTAGCGAGTACCGTGCCGCATGTTGGCAGGTCGCGTGAGTCAAGAAGAATTAAACGTAATTTAATGAAAACTATATGAATGGTAAGGCGCTCTAATTCCTGCTGAACGTACGCTCTATTGATTAACGCCATGTCATTGTTAGCTATTCAACCAAATTGCCTACTTTCAAATCAATTTAATGAGAAGAACGCTTGAAGACTTTATCCTTTGTATGGCGGGGTATAGTTTGGTCAGTTTTTTGGAAGCGCCTCGCTCTCGTTAAAACTATTCATTAATTATGCAATTGTACAACAAAGGCGAACGTGGATGGAAAAGACATTAACTAAAAAGGCAAAATAAGAGAACTTAAAACACCTTGAGCTCTCATACAGGTCGTCAGGGCGATTAAGTAACAAAGCTCAATTGGGAAGTCCTGTTTCACCAAATCATCATTGCGTTTTACCAAACGAGGAGCCCAACTGCGTTGTTCAATCTCCTTTGCGTGACTACATTTGCTAGGTAACCTCAAAGTTGTTGCTACTTAGATCCTACTTAGATACTCAAAGTAGTTGATCATGAAATTTAATTCCTGTTACCAGAGAAGTTCAATCTTCAAACAGGTAACCTCAAAAGGAATAAAGCCGCTCCAAATGTCAATAAAAGTAAATTTTGCACGAGGAACTACATTTAAGCAACATCCTGTAACATTGACTGGAACAGTTTTCCTTTCACGGAACGTTCAGAGAAAAATTATAACGCAAATAGCAACCTTGATCAACGATAGGCGAAAATTTCAAGAAGTGTTCCAGTCATATCACAATGATGGCGGGAATTTGAAAAACTCAGTTCATTTGCATAATGGTAGCAATTCTGCTTGACACTCGGAACGGAGTCAAAAGGTAGAAAGCTGAACAAGAAAAAGGCGCTTAAGCAGATATCAATACATCAATTCACAGAATCATCGAATCTACCGATATTCAGAAAAGTACGTTAAGAGGCTACTCACAGTGTTTGTAAGAAAAGTAAATTCATTGATTTCCTTAACGGAAGAACAGTAACAGAGCAAACTGTTGCACTGCACTACTAGTGCTCGAATAATCAAATGCTTAGCAAATTAGTAGAAGCACACTCTACTGCAGATGCTACAAAAATAAAGGAGAACGAAACAGAAAAGTGAATAAACAGCCACCGTTACTCACGCAAGCTCTTACACTGAATTCGCTTGCCTGACAATGGGACAATAAAGTTCCCTGTTGAAACATAGACTTTTCTCATTGAAGAAAAAGTCTCTATTAAACGAAGCTTTCAGAAGAAACCGCCCAAAAGCGTTTATGATGGAATAAGTGGCTTCTGAAAGCTCTGTTCACTAACCTTGTTCAACAGAACGGACCCACAACACAGTATCGTTTTCAGTTAACCCGATGCTTTCAAAAGCATGAGGATATTAACGGAATGCATGGAAAAATCACTATTTCATAAATATACAGCATAGACATGCGAAAATAAATCTGCCAGGATATCAAGGCTACATGGAAGGTGAGAAAGCTAATGTCACTAAAAGGCAATGCGATTTATTTGGGCACCCGCAATATTAATATTAATACAGCTTGCCGAAGAGAAGCCATGAAGCTGCAACACTTCAAAAGCAAGGACTCATCGACCGCTGCGGCAAGTGCACTCAATAAACAAAGGGATTACAATCTATCTTGTCAATCAGGCATGGCAAATATACATATATTCAGTTTCTCAAGCTTCCTCTGCCTTACCAGCCGAACATAAGAGTAGGTTAGAAAGTATTGAAACTTGTCATTCTAAGCTGAACACCATTATTAATAATGCAGTAGTTAAAGAAGAAATATAAGTATGCAGATTAAAACTACGGTCTATATACAGCATCGTCCCTTGAACGCCATGGCGATAATAATAGCCTCAGTAGCTGAACTTATGCAACATTTGCTAAAAAAGGAACGCTACAAGACGCTCGTAACGGGTTGACAAAATTTCATGGTATTGATTTTATTTACGGTATGACCCGTTTTGGTGAAAACAGTTATACGACCGGAGCTTTCAGGTCCAACCTCAACCCGTCTTCAGCGGTAGAACAGACGAATGTCTGTCGATACGATCAACTCTTCCTACTTTGAGTAATCATCAACTGTCAGACATTCGAACCTTCTACCGTTGTTGAAGACCAGTTGAGGTTGGACCTGAAAGCTCTGGTCGTATGTTTCCACCAAAATGGGTCACGCAGTAAATAAGATCAATACTACAAGAAACGAATAAATAGGAATGCTGATTAACACTTAAAGTACTGTACCCAACAAGGCCAACATCGGCAATTAGCTTCAAGTCAAGACGAATAATGTATGAGGTAGGTTTCACGCCTTTGTAGTCATTTGATGCGCATCCACCAAGCCCGCCAGTGGCAACAAGCAATTGATCGCCGGCATGATGCAAATCACCTGCAACAATTCCAAGCGAATTAAAAGAGAGGCAAACAAGCGGATACAATGTAATTACGAATCAGCTTTCCTTCATCCGTCTTAACGGTGATACCCACTGGCACTTTAACCACTTTGTTTTCCCCTTTATCACCTATCAACTGAAACTTCCTGAAAAGTTGCTTATTGATCAGAAGAGAAGTTTAGAACTGATCGTCTAACTTGCTGTCCTGACCAGGTCCAGCGATAAATCTTCGCGATGGATTTTGGGCAGCCAATCTTTCCAAAGTTACTCTTTCGGATGCTTCCAGTAAAACATCACCGCCATCTCCGCCTATGCCATTGTAACGCTTCAGTCCTTGGCCACCTTTGCCGCCTCTTACGTATACGCGCAGGTGATCTCTGAGCAACGTACCGCCTCCTCTCAGCTACAAAAAGTCTTCATTCACTTTTCCTCAGGTCAACTGCCCGTCGATCACCTTCATTGGACTCATGAGCTGCGATAATCGCAAAACCATTTCCTAAACGCATCTAAACCCTGAAAGCGAAACGTAAAAAATTGCAATTCTGCGGATGAACTATGATACTATCGGCTCTTCCTACTTTGAGTAATCATCAACGAATAACCACGAAACCTCTAAACATTTATTTTTCCATCGTCAACAATAAAACGGCGATAAAAGTGACGCTTCATTGTTACTCAAACAAAAGCAAAAGAAGCACAGAGTTATGAATATGTCAACATGGACGACCAGTTACTCATATCGTAGATGGAACTTCGGATTGAGCAAAGTTTAACCGAACGTGCGTGGAAAGATTGCACCTTTTGCCGTTAATTAGCAGTCCGCAGGGCGACGATACGCGAATCGTTCGAAAGTTTAAAGGCTAAAATTAAAAAAACGTCCAATCGTGAAAGCATGGACAATTGTTGTCCTAATTAATTGTCCATCAAGTAGTAGGCGCCGTACCTCTCCGTCCATATCGAACCGGACATTGTAAACGAATGGTTCCAGAATGGCAACGGATTGTTCAATCATGACACCAAAGTTTTCGGCAAAGTTGTACACAGTTACGACAAAGCATTCGTCATTGACAGCGTCCATAATACAAAACGCGCTTGAAGGTAAGCGATTATTACGTCACTTGTTGAATTGAGAAGGAGAACTCACTAAGGGATTATCTTTTCATTTCGAACAATAGCCACTACTGTACCGGATACGATAAAACCGGAATTGTTTCCTGTTCGAACTTTCCGAAGAGGAATATGCTTCAGCAAAGGTACGCTCGGAGCTTTGCGCGCTTTGTCTTTCCCATAGGCTCCCAAAACTCCACGTTCAACGGCCGAAGTTGCCAGCTGACTTAGTCTTTTGCGTCTCACGTGACCCTACACAAATGGAGAAACGTGGCGATGCCATCAGCCTGTCACTTTACCTTTCTTTCGACTTCGGCCTGGCAGTTACGTAGAAAGGAGCACAACGTTTTCAGTTCGGATCGAGTAGAGGCGGAATGTGGGTTCAACAGTAGCGCGTACTGAAGAGACTTGTACGCACCTTCGTAATTCTCCGCGTAGCGGAGCGCCTAAAAGTTGCCCAACTTTAGACCTGCAATGGAACTTCCAAAAATACGCGCCCGCTGTTTTTGCTTAGACGACCACAAGTCGCATTATTACTAAAACGTCCAAAGTACAGCTGCTTTGCAAGGGAACTAAATATAGTTCCAATTTTTCGTGAATTTGAAAAAAATTTTGGAAATGAATTTCGTTTCCCAGTATAAACGCAAATGCCTTAAGTGGGGAACACCGTGCGACTAGAACAAGAATTAAAGTTATTTCTTTCTTCTTTAAATGTATTGCAGAGTATAAAAAGTGAAACATTTGCCTATTTCGGTCGTTCGAAAGAGCTCTCCTAATGGAACACCAAAATGGGCGTAAAAAGTGATTCTTTGCAACAAATAATAGTAGAGAATTTCCCACTGCGCCAATTCTTTTTCTTTGAAAGCAATTTGTCGCGAAATGCTTCTCTTACAGTAAGAAATGCAAACTTTCAAAAAATAACCTGCTCATCAATTTGTTGGCACACATCCTACACGAATAAAAAGCCTTTAAGCAAAGCGGTAGTCCTTCGCTTCGGCCACTGTACTTACACGCTGTTAACCGCTGTAAACCGAAGGTGCCCCTTTCGTAGGCAAAATCGGGTATTCTTAATCAATAATGAAGCCATTACATATCGGCTAAAATCAGACGTAACTTGAACTATTCTCTCTCTCTCTCTCTCTCTCTCTCTCTCTCTCTCTCTCTCTCATGAGCAATTTACAGTGTTATAAATGGTTGAGCTAAAGTAGCCGTCTTTCAATGCGCTCCGCAAACAGTTACTCATTTTATTTAAAGACATCTTACCCTGTCTCTACCAATGCCAACATTCCAATTGTTCTTATGAGCGCAACAACAAATTCAATGCCTTTCTCCCTCAAGACTCGCATTAATTCATGCATCGCTAAAAAAGGTCAATTCGTTTGCTCACGCGTCCTCGACCAGTCAGCTCCGTAAGTGTTGTCAATCGATCGAAGGACATCAATAGCACATTATGGACAGTTTTTAATGGCCTGCCACTACGTCTGACGATGGCATCAGGACTGGGTAGGTCCCTGATGCTCCGTCCCTAACATAAGCGTTTGTATTAATAGCTGCGAGAACTGTTCACTCGTAGATACTACTGAATGTCTTCTGGGTTACTTAGTATTTGAATAGCCCTTAACTAAGGGCCAACATTTTCAGAAGTAACTATCATGTGCACGTTCTACCTTGTGTAGTCACAGACTGCAAACAGGAGCTGACAAGTTCGACAAGCAGCGCTGCATGTACAATACGGCCATTAATTCATGGAAAAATATTAAACACACCTCAGTGTACTAACTGGCAGGAAAACGACAAACTCTCTCAAGTCCTAAAGGTCTCATAAAGAAACAATTTAAATATGAAAACATATGACACGTACCGTCAGGCATAATTCTTGAATTTACACCTCACTTCTAAGATGCAATGAGCTCACAGGCCATATATGGAGTATGAACGCGGAATAATGATAATAACAATTGCAAAAGACTGAAGGATCGAAATTTAGACTATTACAAGGTTGGAGCACTGGTCGAGGCAATAATGATTAAACAAAAAAATCAATGCTGCATTCGATCGAAGATAGTGTAGGCGCTGAAGCTAACATTAAGCAAGGATGCAATAATTACCGATCCTTGATTATAGTAAAGGTCGGCATCGTACTTTGTTGCATCCGACTTCGTCTGAAATTTGAGGTACAACGATAGCTGTTATAGGCAAAACGTTCCTACCGCCATTGCATAAAACTGGATAGCCTCTTCAACTAAACCACCATCGCATTGGCTTGAATTAAAAAATTCTATCATTAACGCATTTCCCAAGGAATCTGAAAGGCATTCATTTTACTTTCAGTACAGTTCTGCAGTGTACTAACGTTGGGAAACGCCGTCCTCGGGATCTAAGCAATATGCCTCCCTGGTCAACGCAAGACTATTCTTTATGTTCTTTGATCCCAAACGGGCAGAAATTCGCCGGTCGCGTAAAACGATAGCCAAATCTCGTAATGCCTGCTTGTTACGCTTCTAAAAAATGCACAACCGGTTCGCAATCGGCGTGAATCATACGTCCAATAGCGTTTGCGCATACATGAAGAAGTGAAGCTTCAAAGCAACTTTTGGCTAGCCACAAATCGCCCTTTTTAAAAATGCAATTGCCCAGTTCGTTCAGCGCTTCGCAGGGATCTTGAAGTCCATCGACGGCCACTCGAAGACATGCTTCGCACTCTGCGGAGTATTCCGGAAGCATATTCAGCAGCTTTCCGCGTAGTAAGCAGTAAGTAGTTTGATCAAGTTTTTCTTAAAGAAGCAATCGCGGAAAATAGAAAATGATACAATTGAAGTAGTACCTTTATTGCTCTCAAGTTCGTCCAGCAGAACGTTGATGCGGGCTGTTGTCGCTGCAAGAAACTCCTCGGGCGAAGCATCACGGTTGGTTAAGAAGTAGCAATGCCGAAACTGCTTGAACAGGGAAATTGCTTCATCGACAGACGAAGACATTGACAACCCTTAAGTAACTGGACGGCCAATAACAACAAACTTTAACAAGGCGCCTTCATGGAAGGGCGAGATTCGAAAGCGAACAAACAATCTTACTGTAGAAGTGTTTGCAGGGTACAATTATTGTACTTGCGAATGTTAAGCTTTCTGTTGCATGGAAAAGCACATTCCGAAGGATGAAAAATCGTTGGAGGATCTAATTTCGCACTACCCCTTTTTGTCTTCTAAAGAAATTGCCGTTGTCAAAGTGAAACCATCTTCCTCTGTGGAAAATCTCGTCCGGTTTGCCAAAGGAGCTTTGACCGTAAAAGTTTGGTTTTGTTAACTATTATAACGCAACGCTAAGCACTTATAGGGAGCGGAGCGAAGAAAAGTTGTTTTTGTTGGTGTTGGTTCCGCTTGTTGGCGTGCGATCACTTGCGTAGAGCTACTGAAGCGAGAACTCTCAGTGAAACGCATCACTGTCCACCAGCGGACGAAAATTTCCTTCGACAAGTACCTTCTATCCGTTATTGACGTGATTGTGATATTCCACCATTTTTTAGCAGTGGTAGTGCTTCGAGAAGAGTGGAAAAGTCCTCCTGCTCCAGCTTTGCCCGTGAACCTATGTCAAAGCCAATGGCTGCATTAAATCAATTGGCGAATAGTTCTGACGTTGAGTCCATTTATCTACTAACTTCCTTGGATCCATTGCCAGAAGAAGATGCTATCGACCTTTCTGGTGTTCATCAAGATGCCGTTGCAAGCGAAAAAAGGCAAGTGCACTCTTCAAAGTTAATGGAAACGCCTGCGAATCCCTGGAAAAGATCTAGAAAAACCAGCGCTTCTTAGATCATCTTCATCTGCTTGCGCTCAAAAATAAATCATTCTACCAAAGCTCTTTGCATATTTTTTAAAATGAAAAATTCTTCACGTACCACTGTACCATTAAGAGGGCATGGAAAGCCAGTGCTCAGTTGAAAAATTATTTTTAAAGAGTATACTGACCGTTGGAATGGAAAACGCTGTTTTATTAGTACTCCTAACTCTTTTACCTTAATATTCTATTAGATGAACCCACTGCTATTTCCCTGAGTGCTTACAGGGCATTTCCACGACCATATTCAGTCTGACATTCTGTAAGAGAATTTCTATCTGTTACAGACTATGTTTGAACTGCCGGCATTCTATAGAATACGTGACGCTTTTAAGCAAAGTATGAGATGCCTGTATTATCTTAATATGCTGTATACTTTGCCTAGGCATTATACAGAATGCCAAACAATATTTAGGCACAGTGTGAACCGCATCTCGGCAGTGGAGACTTTTGTCGTCTTGTCACCTAAGACCTCGCAGACCTACAGTGCGACACCTGCGGGGCAAAGTGTGCTGTTTTCTCGCTGCGTTGCGGCTGTGCCGTCCTCCTATTTTGGCTTAGGCTTAGGCCAGTGCTGAACACGACAGCCGGCAAGGTTCTACGACCAAGGCACCCAGTTTTTCTCGCATCCTTGTCGGTTACCCTGTTCCGCCGTAGCCTACGCGTAAGCCAAGATATAAGGACCGTATAGCCGGCAAAGTAGCGAAAAACAACCCACCTTGTCCCATAGGTGTCGCCTCTGTGGGCTTGCAGGGATATAAGCGAAAAGACTATTTAATACATTGCCTAAAGATTTTGGGCATTCTGTAGAATGCCTGATTCCATACACTGCCTGTAACGTATCTATGTTCATCGCTTGGACAGTCTTGCGTAGTTAAGCGATTTAGTGATTGCGCTCTTATTACGGGGCGTACTTACTACCTGTCTTATACCTGGCCCGCAGAGGGTTAGGGTCAAAATCCCGAAAGTCGAAATTCCGATAGGTCAAAATCCCGACAGTCGAAATCCCGAAAGGCCAGAATCCCGCAGGGGTCAAAATCCAGAAGGGTCGAAATCCCGCAAGGGTCAAAATCCCGATAGATCGAAATCCCGAATAGGCCGAAAATGCAAAGCATGGCCTTGTTTAGGTTGTGCATTGGCACCTTCTAGTTTTGGATTAGTCGAAATGACTCCTTCGGTATTTGCGTTTCACCTATGAACACAGCTGGTTTTTTTCAGCAGTGCAATCTTTTTACTAACCATAAGAAGGCAAAGAGATCAACACGGTTAACAAAACTAGAGGAAAACTAGACGTCAATGCAGAACTGAAGCAAGGCCACACTTTACAGTGCATTTTCGACCTATTCGGGATTTCGACCTATCAGGATTTTGACCCATGCGGGATTTTGACCCATGCAGGATTTCGACCTTTCGGGATTTCGACTTTCGGGATTTTGACCGCCACCGGCCCGCAGAGAGCCTAGCACGACTATCCGTCGTATATACAGCCCATTGTTGCCTCCTTATGCAGCGCTTGACTTTATAGTTGCCATGACGGCAGTTGATGTGTTAATATCCATACTTCGATACGTTGGCGAATGGTTAACGGAATAGCTTTGGTTCGCCTTCAGTCCAGATGTAGTGACGCTTGCAAAATGAGCTAAATTCTACCCCGCCTTCACATGGGAACCCATTAGTGATATGCTTCTTTATTAAGAGTCTATATAGCTGCTTTCAGTGTTGTCGTGCCGTATTAGTAATAGCTTAAATCCCCAACTCTTCAAAACTCTTTCGTTTTGGAAATTCGAGAAACCATTTTAAACGACGATGATTAAAGAATCCTAGTGCAACTTGACTTTAGCGTTAGGGCTTATCTGATGTAGAGAATGAGCTTTTCTGTTTTCAAGGCCCAATATAGGGTCTGTATCGTCTTCAGTGGAGTAACTGACAACAAAGAGCTTGCTAGCTTGTTAACTCTTAGCTAAGCGTCAGTGCACTATACGCAGCCTTTGAACTATCCTGCGATGTCTCCGTACTTCATTCAGCCAATTGTTGAAGAACTCCGCGCTACAAGATTTTCTCTTCCTGCTTGCTTTACGGTAGGTCAAAGGCATCGCTGCATTTGTAAATTACTGGGAAATCGTCGAGTCTACCGTTAGACCGATGCGTAGCAATCGGAGAAACCGTATGCATTTGAAACAATTTTACATTATGCCCAATACTTTGCTGCTTATGCTGACAAGTCGCGCTGGTTTTTCATATACAGTAGAACCTCCCTTATCCGGATGTTCTATTAACCGGAACAAAATTGGTAGGATGTTTCGCATGGCATAGAAAGTACTCTTACATCCTTATCCCGCCTATCACCGGTATATAGGGATAAGAGCGCCCAGAAGCTGTGATAGATCAAGGATAAATAGGATAACGGAGACCGACCGACTTTTAAACCCTAAATTATGGAAAATAATCAAGTCGTTGCAAGACGCTATATATAACAAGCAAAACCTTATGGCAAACAGTGCCAAACGGAAAATCCGGCGCCTCTGACAGGTGATCCACTATCCGGATTTTTCCGTTATCCGGATGACCCCGGGTCCCAGTCAGTCCGGATAATGGAGGTTCTACTGTACTAACTTACCAAGATCAGATTTGAAGAGCTACAGCTAATGAGTGAGGATTTGATGCATGGTTTACAAACCACAACGTGTAATAGAAATGGTAGCATGTGTGGTATGTTAATGTTGGCTGTAAGAGATTTTGAAATTGTGCGCACTCAATCGCTCAAGATACTTTTCCAATGGCGAATGCAACGTGGTAATATAAGCGGTTTATTTCCTTGACATAATGCGGCTGGCCATGGAGCTAACAAAGTCAAACCGCTTCAGCATACGTTTTTCTTCTATCATTTTTCTAATCTGCTTCTTTTGTCTTAGGCGATCCCGTTTCAGTTTTCGTTTATAAGCTGCGCAAAGTAAAATTATTGCAATAACCAATACTGTTACCAAAACGATTGCAATTCTAAGCGGCGCTGCTTCCTGCAGTTCGTCCACTTCATAATGCACGGACAATTGACAGTAATCTCCAGTGTAGCCATGTTTGCATGTGCATTTATTATTTTCGATTTTACACCGCGGGATTGGTTTGGCGTTGCATACAAACATGTGAAATGTTACGTTGCTACAAGGCTGATAGGTTGCTTCGTCGAATTCGCTTGCTCCTACTTTCACCCTAAGGCAGAGTGGAAATTTCCATTCTTCTTCGTCAAAAAGCTTGCGCAGTGTTTCTTTGGATAGACCAAGTTCACTTTTCAATTGGCCTTCTTCGTTTGTGAAATGAACAAGAAAATCGGTGTTGTTCGTGTGACGAAATAGTACCATTACACTTTTTTTCTCGTCTGCCGACTTGGTGATTTTGATTATTCTCAATCCGTTCAGTATGAGCTGATCCGTTCTTGACGCAATGGCATCGTACATTTGTTTTGGCAGCACGTGAAACTGAGCTCCTCCACTTATGTACGTAACGAAGGAATGCAGAATTCCATTTGTCTCGTTTCGACATACATGCATTGCTTCCATATATTTATTCTCGAACAGGAAGTTGCTTCTATCTAGATAGTGCCATGATAGACATGCGTTATTTGGTTGGTCATGATAAAGAAATAATTTCCCTTTTACTTTCTGCGGACAAACATCATTATCGCCATAGCTGCCGGCTAGTACAACCAATATGAGGACGGCAAAATGGCATTTCATTTGGCAACTACAGCTTAACATTGTGGCCACGTTGGAATCTTCACAGGCAGAACGCTTCGCTGTCGACTGCACGCATGTTGCTATTGTTTTAAATCTTAGCAGCGTCACTTCGCTTTAAAGTGTCTTCGTGCGAGCACTTTCGCTTTGCTTATGGTGACAGCAAAAAATATTATGGTTTATGTTTCGATTCAGATACTTGTTTGAAATGTAAATTTAAATTCACCTTTTACAGAATGCGTGACGCTTTTAGGCAAGGCATTAAATGCCTGTGTCACTTCAATACGCCGTATACTTTGTCTAAGCATTATATAGAATGACAAATAGCATTTAGGCGAAGTGTGAATCCCATATTGGCAGTGGAGACTTTTAAAGTCTTATCAACTATACCCCGCAAGCCTACAGTGGCGACGCCTGCGCAGCAAAGTGTGCTGTCCTTATATTTTGACTTAGGCTTAGGCTGAGGTAGAACACGATAAAGGTTCTATGTTCAAAGCACCCAATTTTTCTCGCATCCTTGTCGGCTATCCTGTTCTGCTTAGCCTAAGCCTAAGCCAAGATATAAGGAAAGTATAGCCGGCAAAGGAGCGAAAGAGAATAACCCAATTTATCCCCTACGCGTCGCTACTGTAGCCTTGCAGGGATTTAGGTGGAAAGACTCGATTTAATACTTTGCCGGTATGTCATTAGGCACTCTATATAACGCCAAGGTAATGTGTAAAATATTAAGTGTTCCATACATTGCCTAAACACTTTGGGTATCCTATAGAATGCTTGATTTCCTACATTGCCTTTAAAATATGCACAACAAAACCCAGTAAACAAAATAAAGCGTTTCAGTATTTTGTAGGGACAACTTGACTCGCAATAATGCCGGCACGTCGATTCGACTCGGTATTCACCGATGTCTGCATGTGTTCAACGAGACGCTTGCCAATGCTTCCTTCCTAGATACTTTCGATTTATTCAGAATTGACAGTTTGTTACCGCTAACGACATTACATGAATTTTCTATAACATTCGGTTGAGACGGCCATTTCCCTACAATCCTATGCGGTGGCGGTCAAAATCCCGAAAGTCGAAATCCTGATAGGTCAAAATCCGGAGGGTCGAAATCCCGCATGGGTCAAAATCCTGATAGGTCGAAATCCCGAATAGGTCGAAAGTGCACTGTAAAGTGTGGCCCTGCTTCAGTTCTGCATTGACGTCTAGTTTTCCTCTACTTTTGTTAACCGTGTTGATCACTTTGCCTTCTTATGGTTAGTAAAAAGATTGCACTGCTGAAAAAAACCAGCTGTGTTCATAGGTGAGCCGCAAATGCTGAAGGAGTCATTTCGACTAATCCAAAACTAGAAGGTGCCAATGCACAACCTAAACAAGGCCATGCTTTGCATTTTCGGCCTATTCGGGATTTCGACTTATCGGGATTTTGACCTATCGGGATTTCGACTTTCGGGATTTTGACCCTAACCCAATCTTATGTGTGTGTTCAAGACGTCGTAGCCTCCTTAGCCCTATGAATCATTTACGAAAGGTTAGCAAAGCTTTCTGGATTTCCAGCGTGTCTCTTCAACGGATATGCTCTGATCCATCAGCCAGGAAGTGGAATTGCAAGGGAACGACTCCATCGGGGTTGAAACACCCCGTCGCCGTTGTAGTCCATCTGGATACTTTCGAAGCACTTTGGGTGGATTTTCTCAAAATTGTTCATTTGAACGTGTCGTAACGAACTGCTAATCGCCTGAACGAAACTTCACCGTAAAGACATGCGCTCAATCCCTAAAAGGGTCTGGATGATCTATAATGGCTTAGGAATGCTTCAATTGTCTATCTGCTACAAAAATCGTGATCCACCAGACTTGACCGCTTTCTCCTGTTCCTCACAGTTGGTGTAAGTCTGAGCCTAAGGCCTACTCCTTGTGTTTAAGTTCAGTGTTAGGCTTAGGCTTACACCAACTGTGAGGAATAGAAGAAAGCAGCCAAGTTTGGTAATTCAGGACTTTCTGTCTCCCGGGATCTTGAACTGCACCGTTCAATCGCAGTGGAACCGGTCTCTTGGCTATTTAAGCTGCATTCATAAGAGCAGGCACTGATTAAATAATTAGGAGCACCTTTGGGTTATGGATATCGGCTGTCTTTAAGCTGAACGGTAGAACCTAACTGAAAACGGACTATTTTCTTCCGATGAAACAGATATTGACGCAGCACTCTCGACTAAGCCTGAAATAGCGTCAGAGATGAACTTACAGTTTGTTGCCGTCGTGGCAAAGACGCCTGGCCAATATTATAGCGTTGCTTGTTAGGCGTCTAAGGGAAAGCAAGCTTCAGGTCGAGGTGGTCTTATTTATGAGAGGGGAATTTTCCAGAACGGTGTCATTCATTAGCACGCATTCAAAGGTGTGCTGCTGAAAGTGGCGATAAGCAGTAAGTGCAGGTTTGCGGGAAGAGCGGTACAACTGCGGCGCAGATTTGTGCACTCTTAATTTACTACTTTATTGCTACACAGATGCACGCAACGGCACCCCTTTGAAAAGTACCGAACTTTATAGTTTACCCTTTCATTTATGCTTCCCGAATATAGTGGACATTTGGCTACTGAACGATTCGAGTACATCGAGCCCTCTATAAGCACGCTTCTTCTCTGCCAGTTTTTTCATTCTTTCGTGCCTACGTTTGCGCTTGCGCATCAAGCGCTGACGAATCAATATGGCAAAGCAGCAAAATAGAAATAGGAATGACCCAAAGCCGACTAACATTATATTTACGAGCATTCTTTGTGTCTCGTCTTCCTTTTCTTTTGGTTCTTCGAAGAATTGACAGAATCTGCCAAAATAGTTTGGCCGACAATTGCACGTAAACCATCCATCTTTGTCCTTAGTATTAGTTTTTATGCAGCCCTTTAGTTCGGCAGTTTCGCAGAGCACGTGGTCAATAGGGCTGTCACAATTGCCTACGTCGTCTAGTTTAAAAGTGTTTACATGCCAACCCATAAGCAGGCAGGCAGGTAGCTTGTAGTGGTTGTTAAATAAATTCTGAAAATGAGCCTTCGACAATCCAAACGCATTTTTCGGAGTCCACTCTTGACCCATATTAATCACCGACAATTCAGTGTCATTGTAATAACCGTCGCGTAACATCAAAACCATTGTTCTTTTCGCCGTAGTGTTCTTTTTATCCGAAATGGCAACTATTCGCATACCGCTGTAAAATTTGGGTCTTTCCGTTTTGACCAGATTAGATATTTCTGCAGGTATGTTGAATTCGTGTTGACTTTTAGTTTGTCTCACTTCTTGCGTCCGGAAAGCATGCATTCTACCACTGTACATGGAGTTGCAAACGATTGCGGAATCGATGTACGATGTGAAATTTGTATCGACGAAGCCATGCCAGGTGAAACACAATTTTTTAGTCTTGTCATACCAACCTTGTAACTCAGGCTTCAAATGCCAAGGGCACGTTTCGCAAACGGACAACGTCAATGCTAAAGTGCAAAAAACGGCCGCACACAAAGCATACCTCAACAGTGACATTACGTTGCTTTGCGGCCGGAACAATTTTCAGTCAAACCGAAAATGGCCCATCCTTAGCTGCTTGAATCTTTGCGACCGCCAATGGCCGCCGACGCATTGAAATGGAAAAGTTTAAAATCACTTTCGTCACTTCACACAATGACGACTTTAAACGCGGACAGTTGGAAGCCAACTTGAACAACACAACGTCGCGTCGTCATTGCATTTGCAATTTTAAAAATTTTGTAACGGGTTCTTGAATCAGCTTTTTTTCGTAATGTACGGAAACGACACTTGTTCAGGTTATTCAAATTTTTTTTATCCAGCGAAGCTTTCCGTTGGTCGTGCCCGGCATAAGCGCTAAATGGATCGCTAATAAAAAAGTATAGAGCTAGGAATAATCGGTTACGAATAAGATTGGATGCATGAGGGTTCCCCTGCATAAAAAAAGATTCTGTAAGCTGAATTGGAGTCATTTTCGCGTATTACGAAAATGGGTCTCAAAAAGCCTGTTGCAAAATTAAAATTAATTGCGCAGCAAAGATGTTCACGGACCCGCGCCTAACGGACTCGTACGGGTGAATTACACAAGCACAGACAAGTGGTCACATGACCAAGGCTTGAAGACGGAAAAGACAAAACGGAACATCGCCGGGACTTTGCGACCACTGCTGCAAAATGCATTCCATAGTAAAGTTGGGATGAAAGAAGAGGAAGGTACAAGTTTGATTTTTCCTCTTACGTTAATATCTATTTACTTTATTTACTCCATTGCCATTTGCCGTTTCATTATACCAATTTTAATTCTTTACATTTAACTTATTTTGCTCTATCATTATTATAGCTTTACTTTATTTGACTTTTTACCATTGTTACGGTCTTTGGTTCCGAGACTTCTCGCACCAACATACGTTATCTCTATCTGTTCATAAGTCCCTATAGGAATACGCTATCTATAAATAAGGCATAGGATAAGAGTAACAGTAACGGAATGATCTGTACTCAAATAATAAAATAAAACAACTACAGCAACATGCAGTAATAAAGGTCATATGGTTCGCCGTATAACTTTTATTGCGGCATGTTACTCTTTGAGGTCATTCTTACGTAAAATGAAAGTTACAAGTATAGTGCCTGTGATACAACGACAGTTGTTCTGATAACCCAGTGGTTATCAAAATGTTCGGCGCCATCGCCCACTCCGAGAACCGCTTTGATAACCAAAGCAGTTACTAAGCGCTTAACGGATAAGCGATAGCGTGAACACCATAGATAAGCTGGTAAAGGAATGAGTCACGTGCTTGGCGCGCAACGGGGCAGAACGTCGCCAAACTTCGTCACGCTACCGAGAATGGCTCCCAATTGAAGTCATTTGACTTGTTCACTTCCAGCTCAATATATTCGGCTTGCGGCTAAAACCGCAGATATAGTGGCGACCTAAAAAAGTATGAAAACGAGAATCGACTTTGCCTTATTTGTTGTCTGCTTATAAGCTTCAGGTGAGCAGTCATATATCCCATGGATAATGTGGCTCTCAACAACTCTGTCTACACTTAGTACTATAGTTAATTACTTTTACTTCCGGTCGTGTTCATGTCGCGTCTTTGTTTCCAAAAACCGTGAGAAAATTGTTAGCCAAATAAAGATAAGGTAAAATGGCTGCATTTAACTTTTCTGGTGGCCAAAAGCTACCAAAAGTTTTAATAATGGATTGAAAGCGTTTGTCGGCAACAGCTTTTGAGACGACTGAGACGTTGGTTCAAATCTCGCAGAAGCCATTGCTAACAGTTTCTAAGATAAGCAAGAAAGCACCGGTCGCAATTAAAAATAACCGTATACGCTGCGCTGAAGCAAAAATGATGACGAAGGTCTTGACGCTTATTACATGAACTGCAACTTCATCGAAATATGTTCCCACAAGTAGGTCAGGAACATTTTTAAAAAATTAGACATTCGATTTAAATTCTAAGTATCGCACCGACATTCTACCATGATTGCCCACGCGTTACGCGACTCCTTTCGTCAACCAATCATTGCTGCTGAGTTAGTTTCGTACCCCGACTGTACGTAACCTGCAAGCATGTAATAGCGTTTAGCTGAACAAACTATTTTCAACACATACAATGCATTCCTGTCCTCAAGCAAAGCACTAACAGAATATGGCGGGGCTATAATTTATTTTTAAAATCGTCTTTCTGAAACCACTGTTCCCAACATCAGAGGTTGTCTTCAAAATAATCGGTTGTGCCCTAAGGCAAAAAGGCGACGCTGCGATTAAATTAGCATCGAGTAAATGGATTTAAGACAAAAATTGACTTTGTCCGACTTAAAGAGGAAGGCAGGATTTTAAAACTAAATTTTGAAGTTAAATACGGCGCCCCATGGAAAACTTACCTGATCGATAAGACTCGACAAGAAAACATGATTCTGCTCGTTCCAGCCAAGCATAGCATCTTTACTCATCTTTATAGCGCTTCGGACTAGGATTCAGTGACCCACCTGAACATCAGTATCCACCGGCTGCTGATGTCATGCTAGCACAGCTTAGGCAGTCCGCAGGGCGAACCTGCTTCGCGTGCTTGACAAACAATTTTTGGCCACTGATATCCCATTCATTAATGTCATGTTATTATGTTATTACGTTAGTAGATGGATTGACTACTTGGTAAGTAGAGGCTTTGCTCTTTGTCTCTGTCGAGTTTATCGATGGTATCTGAACTATAAAATATCCGACGACCTTTACCATCGGGTGTTGTCGGTGTCGCCAATTTATTCCATGCGGACCAGTTTTGTTCGTTTCCCACTGCGAACCTAATTGTTCCGCTGATACAATGAACAAGTCGACGTTATGTCAATGCCATAATCTTTTCGGTCCGCATAGACTTTCCGGCCTTCCGCCAACGGCCTTTCACAAGGCGTCAAAAACATGGTATTCTGTTACTTTCTGCAGTTGTTAAATTGAGCAACCATTTCTGCTTGCCTGAAAATGTTTACTTAAGCGTACGGTTAGCGTAGTAAAATTCTTGTGGTTTTGACCTTGGCAAAGGAGCCAACTTTATGTAACGCTAAAAATATTACTGCCCTACTCTGATGCATCGATATACGGACCAATAATGATTGCATCTCGCGCCTCACTGTTTACTCTGACACTTTACTACATTTCTTCGCTGTCAGCACTTCGTAAAAAACGTGAAACTAACAGAGGCACCTAATTAGGGTAAATAAAGAAACTTGATTGCAGCTATGGGCAGGACGATGAAAGAAGTTCTTACGACTTCCGATAAGCTCTTGGCGGCACATAATTTTTGAAATTACGCTGCAAAACTAAACTGCTTTGTTCGTTCTGCGAAGGAATGCTTGAAAAAGGTAAGTTTATGTCTGCCACTTGTTCGTTGCCTTAATTTCGATAATAAAAAAGAAAACTCCGCTGAAAGCTGAAGTTCGAGTTGAAGCATCAAATTGTAAAATAACAATAACTTTCCGTCAACGGACAAAATGCTCGAAATCGACCAAAGCGCACACGTTCAGCGCTTCAAGATGGAGAGAAATAAAGTCTAGTTGGTTGGATAGCAATTTTCAAACTTTCCAGATTCTTAAGCCATCAGTGGGCATTTATCATTTTAGTGACATGTAGCTAGTTTAAATGACCTTGTAAATTAAACGAGGCATTTGTGCTTGGGCGAACAAGCGGAAACGACCTTGGCACTGTTTGAAATTTGCGTCGTCGAAACACATCAACTTGAGGGCGTTGGTAGGATTTCCAACCCGCTGTGATAAGCGTAAGCAAAGGCCAAGTTCCCAATCGCGGCCGGCGTCTCTTTGAGCCACTGGCGCTTAAGCGGGATTTTTCTGCCAGTCGGTTTGTCCAACTCTCGTAACTTGGGAAAGCTTTCATAGAATTAGGTAAGCAAAAGCACCACCTGCTAGCGGAACGTCAAATTTGAGCTACACTTTGCCAGCTGCGGAATTCCCGGTGGATACCGAAACATAGTCGCAAGTAGCTGGAGGTCAAATGGCGGAAAATAGGAGTTTTAAGGTCAGGAATTTCGTCTAATGACTTTTGGTCAATTCATCAATAAGCTCGATTTGATAGTTCGAAGATGCAACCTTGAGCATAAGGATGAGCACTTAGATTGGCGAACTTCTTCGTGAGAAAAGAGCAAAAACAGCTAACCGGAATGCGCACCGAAGTACAATCTCGGCCGTCCACCGAGAAACGCCTGAGAGCAACAAACAACAAGCAGACGGAACCAACAAAAAGGAGAACTGTACGCAAGGGAAAAGTCGAGGCCGAAATACAGTCTACCTCGCCAAAAAAGGTTGCACCCACGGCTGTTTCGTGTAATAACAAAAGTGGGCGCTTATGAGCACAGGCAAAAATGGTTTCCAATTCGATCAGTTCTCTACCTGATAAGCGCCATGCATCCAAAGCAGGAAGTTGAACACCTGTCGTAAAATGGAAGGCATCAGCCAATCGACCTATCGAATATGGTTAGCCCAGCGCACTTCCGCGAAAGCTCAGCTTACGTCAACCAACCTGTCGGCAGTCGTTCCACAATGCTAAAAGTTGTTTACCCTTATAAATGAACGGCGATAGGTTTTAGTCAACGTGGTAACGAAAGCTCTCGTCACGGAAGCAATGTTTAACAGAGTTCCTTACCTTAAACGCGCTGCTGCTGAAGCAAGAACGGGTGGATAAGCAAACCGCGTTTCTCCGCTTAGGGAAAACACACGGCCGCGTAGTCTCAGTTAATCACGTCTTTCCCTGTGCTTTACATTTTAAGACTTTTTGCCGTTGGCAAAGCGGTACACAAGCTGTCAGCCGATTCCTTGCTTCTGTACGTTACTGCGCGGGAGGCCAATGTTATTGCTGCTCATTGGAAAAATCTGCAAACCCTTTCTAACAGCAATAATCCCACCATTGCAAATAACAAAGAAAAAACAGGAAAATTAAATAATCAGTCTGTTTGTTTACGTTTCCTTGAAAACATGCATACTGTATGATGAATAACCAAGTCTATTCTAGCCATGATTCTAAGCGAATAAGGATGCTTTTTGCATTTCCTATCGCTTGCGGTAGTTGCATTTCATTTTAGCAGTTGTTTGCCACGTTTAGCGACCTTATTTCAAATAAGCGTTCTTACGCGTACGCGCGAAAACTGTATCCGGCTGAGGCGTGACACTAAAATAAGCTGTAATATTGCTTCCCGTATGTTTGCGACCCGATTTCAAGCCCCGTTGAGCTTTGTTTGTCTGTTCGATTAGTAGGTACCTACAGGCATTTTATCTTAGGAGACGCGAAGTTCAAAGCATACGGTAGCTGCCGCCCGCGGGTTTTGTCAATGAAATAGCGTTTGTCTTGAAGAGAATGGAGAATGAAAGCACTATATACAGCAAAAAATCAGTTCGCCGAGCGGTGCACACTCCTCCAAAGGTTCAGCATTTCGTTGAAACGAAAACGAGCGAGCGGAAAAGAAGAGCGCTCGAAGTGTTGTCCGACAACACTGGGCAAAACGCTTTGGACTCGTTCGTCAATTTGAACTCGTCTACTACTCTTCGCAGGAAAGAGTTTTCTGGTTCGGTGAGTGTTCCTTGCCGACCGTCTCTCTTTCGTTTGAGGCGTTTTTATTTTCCACTTGCATGTTTGCTTTTCTTCAGCTCCGTCGGACCGACAACTTGGCACAGCCTTCGCCTAGGATTGCCAGTGACAACAGCTTGGCCGATGACGTCGATTTCGACGGCGTTCAGGCAAGCAGAACGTCATCATTTCTGGAAGTATGTACGTATTGTCACTCGGCATTTTTGCTTAGCGCTTCTGTTCTGTTAGTGTGAAGATTCTGTTGCTCGAGGAGGTGTGGTGGTAAACGAGCCGTCTCCGGCGAGCGATTGCTCCAAAAAAATATCAGTACGTAATGCTAACAAGTTGCTCAAGAAAATTCGCATTGACTCAACCACCACTTCTTTCAGTAAGTATATGCAGTTCAAACAGCTTCTTATTTGAATTCGAGATTGTCATGTCGACTGTTCGCGCTTTTCAATTGTCACTGCGTTAGACTCTTGATTGACGATTTTCTATCCGTGCTGGCTGCTAGGCGATCGAGCGAATAGACTCGGGTTGATTGTGGCGGGAAAATTCAAGCACTTTGTTCCGACGGTGCTTTCTATCTTCGCTGCTGGAGAGCTCTGTATCGTCCAGGTCACGTACAATGTGTTAGACAGGCGAACAACGATTAACTAAGAGTACATAAGAAGGGCTGCCTGTTGAACACAAATGTACTGTTAGATCGATTAACCTGCTGACCCGGCTCGCTGCAATGCACCCGCGGTTTGTTCCCTCTTGAGCATTGTCAATCTCTTAATGAACGTGGTCAGTTCGACTCTGCAATTGCGCAACTAGCTGAGCACTGGACGTAACGCCACTATTTTGTTCATTCTCTAATGCACCGACTGGCCGTTGAGGTTGCTTTGCAAAATGCGGTCAATCCCTCAGATGCGTACATAACTACGTGGTTTGCCAAGGATCAGCTGATTTCAGGTGACCACTTTCACGAAAAGGATGAAGAAAACGAACACAACGAATCCTTCGACAGCGTTATTGACAGGACCGAAAGGCGAGACTCAATTGGCAGTTCGTATACAACAAGCGCAACTTCGTACAATGAAAATTCCCCAATCGACTTAACGTGCAGCACATCGCCAGTAAAACCAAGACCGCAAGCATCATGGGATGTCATAGTCGACAATCACGCCTTCAATCGATTGCAAGAAGTGGTACAAAAAGTTCCACCCAACTATATGAGCGAACAAGATGAGCTGGACGCGCGTATGCGTTCCATATTGGTGGATTGGCTTGTAGATGTCTGCCTTGAATTCAATTTTTGCCAAGAGACCCTCCACGTTGGTGTCACTTTGACTGATCGCTTCCTTGCCGGTATGAACGTTTCCAAAGACAAGTTGCAACTTGTTGGCGTTGTTGGAGTCATGGTTGCCTCGTAAGCTTGGGCGAACGCCTTCAATTGTTGTTGCCTTTTATGCCATATCGAAATTGTTTGCAGAAAATTGGAAGAAATATACCCGCCGAAGGTTAAAGATTTTGCCGCTATCACGGATGAAACGTACACCGTGTCCGAAGTGCTCAAGATGGAACGAATCATGCTCGACTTCTTTCATTTCAAAGTCCATCCACCAACAGTAAATGAATTCATTGCAACTTACACTCACGTTTCCGGCTCATCTACTAGAACTCATTTTTTGGCAATGGTAAAGCAGAGCGCATGCAAACAGCATATGTTACTTTGTTACCTGTTTTTTTTAGTATCTTGGAGACATGGCACTGCAGAGATACGAATTTCTTCGGTATCTGCCTAGTCAGATAGGTGCTTCCTCCGTTTGGATGTCTCTGGGTATCTGCGAGAGCGATTGGTACAACAAAGACTTGAAAACGTTCTGTAATTATGACTTGACTGTACTGTTGCCAATTATGGAAAGGTTGTTGGACGTTTGGAAGAACAATTGCAATGAGCCGCTCAGGGCGATACAGCAAAAGTACACGAGCGATAAATTCTACAGCGTAGGCTTAATTGTTCCACCGCGTTCCCTGCCGTTTTGAAATTCCATTAAGAGTCCACACTGTTTTAATCTGCTCCTCCTTCTCCTCCCGCGGTCGTTTCTGTTTTTGTCTACGCTGCATCTTCGTCGCCTTTGGCCCACATACGGTTTCATTGCATCTGGGAGTGTTGTTCAAATGTTCAGCGTTGTAATTTTACCTTGATCTCCGACGTGTGGTCTTCAACAGATGTATTTTAACCATAATCTGCTCAATAAAGCGTATGTGTGACTTGGTCGCTGTCTGACCAAGGTCATTAATCAAAGCTGCCTTTCCTGACCCATTCGTCTCCCATTAGAGGTTTTACGCTGAGCCATTTGTCCAGCTAGGAACAGCTGATGTCCATAAGAGAAAAAAGTCATGTCGTTGCATTGCGTCGTTTCCTGCAAGAACTTGACAATGCCTTCACTGGAAAGCGCGTTCTAAGTCTTTTTCTAGATAAGCCAAAATAATGTGCGAACATGTTCTATACGTAAAGCTTCTCTCTACAGATAACAGATATTACCATATTCACGTTCCAGGACCACTCCTATATCCATTACCTTTTTCGGCGATGAGAAAAGCCCGCACGACACCACGTGACACTTCAAAATGTCAAATCAGAGAGAGGCTTCTAAGATAGAGACTGCTTTTAATGAAGCAAATGACTCTGGAAGGAATATCTTGAAAAAATCATACAGCAGCATGCCTCCACACCGATAGAGACTTGTCGTACTCTAATTTCAATTCAGCCTTCATGCAATGTAAAGTATACACAATAAACACGCTAATTATGCGTAATGTACGCGTCGTATGAGCGTAGTACGAAGATTCAAATAATTGAATTTATACCGTATTCCAAAATACCTGAAAATCTGAAGTTCGCAACAAATTGATTCAAATAATTGAATTTATACCGTATTCCAAAATACCTGAAAATCTGAAGTTCGCAAC
>KN538377.1:1502936-1533386 GCA_000797535.1 Trichuris suis | reverse complement strand
GGCAAAGTGATTCCACGGCAAAGTGAAACGCACCCTACAAGTTCAAATGAATAAAGCCGTCGTTCGGACGTGGGCATCTTCTCAGCGATTTGAATCTTAGAAAATGCAAGTTTCCGAAGGGTTTTATTTTGCACTTTTCTTCTTCTTTTGACCGTTAGCAACACGAAAATTACACCTTGCAACTGCGTCGTAGTGTTATCGAACATGAGCATCACGGAAACCCGGCGGTAGACTGGCAACAAATGGCAATAAGAAGAGCTGTTGTCTAACCGAAGGGTGCAGCGGTGGTGCAAATAGGGGAACTGACTCAATTGCGGTTGCTCATAGTAACTGCGGTTGAATCAGCAAGGTAGCGTGACGGTTCGTCGCGTCGAAATGCTGGGGACGAAATAGCGGGGGCGAAATGCATGCTTTCGATCTGCGCTTGCTTTCTAATGCTTACTGTCGTTTTGCTAGGCTTAAGGAATCAGCGTTGTTGCTAACGAAAAGCCCTGAATTACAGAAAATACTTCAGCAGGCGATGATAGTGTCTCTTTATTTAAAAAATTCCGCTTAATCACGTTTTCCTACGGCGTATAAAGTTTGCCTAGGAAACGGAAAGACGAGGAAAATTAATTGAACTATCTTTACGCATTAAAGAGGTGTATAAAATTTAAAAGAAGAAAGTACAAGTTACGATATAAGCATATAATTTAGGAAAGACATTTTATTAAGCTTTCATGAAGGGAAATGTGTTAATGTAAGGCAAATTCTGAAAGCGACCGTAATTGCATCTAGTGTACTTGAGAGCTTCGCGACAGTAACTGAAAAAGGTTGTACCTTTATCAAGGCTTTAATTTTTGTTAGTGTTAGGGTGTTGGCGTTCCATGCTCAATGGAGGAGCAAGATATGAACACTCTGTGCGGTTCCTTCACCGACGACAGTCAGCAGGAGTGCCAAAACTTTTTGGCCGAAGAGGACGACGCTTTGAATATGATCGTGGAAGCTAACCAGCTGGAAGTTGAGCCTTCTCAAGTTCAAAGTCCAACGTTCGTAAGAAAGAACTTTGACGAGTCTTGGACCGTTTCCGACTCCATGGACTTACCGTGCATGTTTTGTGGCATGACTTTCAAGTCGTTGGATCATTTGAGCAGTCACGAAATCCTGTGCGCCTCGGGCGACACGGAGTCGGAAAAGCACTTCTTTTGCACTTGCGGAAAGAGTTTCACAAACAAGAGAGCGTTGGAGTACCATCAGGCAAACGAGAAGTCTGGCGTCAATTACGAAGTTCAACGATTAATGTGCACCTTTTGTGGCATTCTCTGTGATAATCGTGAAGCGCTTATGATTCACGAATCCAGTCACGCAGCGACCGCTCCGTTTACATGCATTTTCTGTGGTAAGGGTTTTCCGTACAAACAAAGTTTGGTTAATCACTTGCGCTCTCATACCGGCGAAAAGCCGTATAAATGCCCGTTGTGCATGAAAAGCTTTTCGCGCGAAACGAATTTCAAGATCCATAAAAAGTTGCACGAAAGTGGTCAACGATTTTTTTGCGCTTATTGTGGCAAGTGGTTTCGATCAGCGGTTGAACAAGAGCAGCACGAGCAATTGTGCTACTCGCTTATTTGTGGCCGTCCAATGCCTGCTCCGTGGGTTTTACGTTATCCATGTTCTTTCTGTCATAAAATGTTCCGTCATCGTCGAGATCTGCGAATCCACGAACGTGTACACACTGGCGAAAGACCTTATGTGTGTGGCTACTGCGACAAAGGCTTTACACAATCGCAAGCATTGACTATCCATATACGGACGCATACCGGTGAGAAACCTTACACGTGCGTCTCTTGTGGTCAAATGTTTCGTGACACTTCGGCTCTGCGAAAGCATGAATTCGTCAAGCATACGTTCAGCCCAAAAGCGAAGAATAGCGGTCGCTCATTTCGCAGTGCCATGGTTATGCAAGTACAAAGGACGGATGTTCCGGGCACGAGCAAAGACTTCTGCTGAAAAGAGCCTTTAAGGTTCTTTTTTGACCTGTTCCATTGAATCGACATGGTTTTTTACATTCAACTTAATTTTTATTTACGCTTGTTATCACCGAGAATCGTTTTCGTTCATTGGCGCGCACCTTTATTGTCATCAATATATGCGTTATCGATTTTAGCGGACGTTTAGGTAATTCCACTTATTGTGCGATTCTCTTGCCTGTTAAATTCTGTTAACAAGCGATTTTCAGCATAGCAGATATTGCATTTTTCAAAATGCCTCCTTCTCTATGCATGACTGCTTCCAAAGCGGTCGTGTCATGCGCAGGTTTACACGCAGAGACAATGCCTAACAATGAGAAAGCGAAATGTTTGATTATCAAAGAGGTTACATGATTAGGAAGCCTTATCAGTTCTTCTGAGGCAGTTCAGTCGCGTTAAGATGCGTCAGTAGATTAGGGCTAAAAGTCCGATCTGTGACTGAAGTTACGGCTGCCAATAGGAAGGGCAGTTATACTGACTTTCCCAATAAGCTGCTTCGAAATTTCTGTACTGCGTAAAGTGACGCTTGTCTTATTGATTATTTTCAAACCGTGTGTTTTTCAGCACTCATTGCACACGAAGAGACGCATGCCATTTTGAAAAAATGAAATCATTCTATTAAACTAACCGTCATTGGTGAGTTAGAACTATCTGTTGAAGCGCGTTTCGTCTCTTCACGCTGAAAGGTTCTGCGCAGGCTTACTCAGTCCTTGAAAGTGTCTAGCAAAGCGCGAAATGCGATGTGTCTTCCTAAAATCCAACGCGGTATCTTTGCGTGGGCGTACACAGAATGATTGCGCAGTCAAACGGTGTTTAATCATCGTTTGTTCAGCGGTGATAGCCAATATTAATACATTGAGCTTCCATGTTATAGGGCTTCTACTTGAGATCAGCATGTTAATTTCTCCGCTGATTTTCGCCTTATTCTGTCCGCCGTTGATTTCTGGTGAGTAGCAATGCAAGCAAGTCTATACGCTTTCGTTGGGTGCAGCAAGTTTGCAAGACTGCACACCAGCGAAGCGAGAATACGCGCGGGAGTGTTTTGTATGCTGCAAAAAGAAGCCTTCGCTTCTTTCCGAAAATGCTTTCCTATTCTTAAAGTAAAAACGCCATTGGAAATTTTACTTGCAGTCAATGGCTAAGAAGAAACTTTGAACTATCTATTCCAGTGTTTCATGCTGCGACAGAAAGTCGTGTCTCCGTTGGAAGTAACTTTATTTGAAGTTCAGTTTTACAAAGGTGCTACAACATGGTGCCGAGAAGCCGTGCTGACTTGTTATCAAGCAGCCGTATTCAAATGAGTCGCGCTAAGGGCGCGACAATAGGATGCATCAACGAAATCTTTTATGAAGATAAGCTGCAGTCCTCTTGCAGCGTCTTTATTGAGTGAATGCAGATGGCGCCCTGAACATTGTATGAATAAGGATAAATAAGTGGAATGATGGCATGGAAAGCCGCTCGCTCGAATTTATGCTGCGTGCATAGTCACGTAAACATTGACAATGCATTTTACTTACTTTGTACGGTTAAATTATGGCAACTTTGAATATTTTAGTTTCTTATGGTGCAACGCGCGTCTCCAGCAGAGTAGTTGGTCAGTATTCTCAGCCATTACGTATCATAGCTTTTTAGGAGTGCTACATGAAGGGTTTTGCCCTAAGGACAAAACCTATGAAATCATTGTGCAAGAAAGCTGCAAAGGAGACGGAGACTGCGCCCCTGAAGAGCGCTGCTGTCCAAGTGGTAATCGGGTAAAATGTCTGAAAGCAGTTAAATATGTAGGTACGGCAATAATTCATTATATCATTCACATCATTTCTGCCAAACATGAATAGTTTTCCTTGGAATCATTGACGCTTTGGTTATCACTCAGCGGGTAGCAGACTGCATCTGTCCCAGAAATAAAAAATAAAACATTGAACATAAAGATTGGTAGGCTGCCTTCAAAGATACTTTCACTATTCTCCCATATTTGTCATGAAAAAGGTTCCGCAATTCTTGAAGCTTTTATTGTGCCTTAGATATTACGCGACAAGTATTAATAATATAAGCTAATCTTTTAGAGAGCACTTGGAAAGAAAAGTCAGCAGACTGCCTCGACGCAAGAAGATTATTTAAGACCAAGACAGAGTGCAGAATTCATCAAGATTGCAGGGAAAAGCAAGTATGCTGCGATTCTGTATGCACGCACGTCCGTCTGACGCCCGGTAACTACATTTTGAATATGAAACATTTGCTTTGGCAAACCTCAATACGAGCATACCTGCAAACTATTTTACTGTAGATATATGATGCCGGGGGTGCTAGAAGGAAACTGACCATTATCTATCAGTCCTTTGCTTCATACTCACAATTTTTACTTTAACACATTTGCAGACGATAAATAATATACCAGCATAACGTGGTTAAGTGGGAAAGTGCTCTGGGAGATGACGTTTATCTCACCGAATAGAATTTAAAAAGCTAAAGAAGCTCTAAGAGAAACGGGGTTTGTGGTGAACTGTTTTTCAAACAAACTAGTGGGACCTCAAACCTTTTCGTTAAGTGGACGAATATGTTTTCATCAGTTGCATGCTATTGGCAAGCGTTATTGCTTCTAGAATATTACGGTGACAAGTACTGCCCTCCAGTCGTAAAAGATCAATGGGTAGCAGCTGCAGCACTTTGCATTACCGGCGCTGACTGTCACCCCCGTTTCAAATGCTGTCCTACAACTCTCACGTCGCGGTGTTTGGGCTACGTTAAGGAGCAACGTAAGTGCATTTCTCGTTTTCCTTTGGATGTAGCGATAAAGACTAGAATTTTGTTTTTTATTCACATTCTCAATTGCGCTTTTTCAATTTTCTTCGACGTTTATAAATTCGCAGGTACATGTACAGTATGACACAATTTTAAAAACGCTGTACGTTTATGCGCGCGTAACAAGAGTAGCTCTAATTGTTATTACCTGTTGCGAGGTAAGCCGACAATATCAAGAATAATTTCGTTACCCATTGGCTGCATTACGCGGCTATAACGCAGCTCTTTCCATGTGTGGCAAATTTTCTTCCTGTTTTTAAGAAATTGCATCGCTGCCTGTAATCTTCAGACCAAGACTTATTTACGTGAGATAAACTATACTAAAACTGTAGTCACTTATCATATAACGCGACTGATGCTTTTCTGGAAATCTTCGCGTTACGCAAGGCGCGTAGAAGAATATTGACATTCAAGGCAAAGCACCAAAAAATTTTTTACTTACGTACAAGAGAAGATTAAAGAATTTGTAAACAAGTAATGATTGTGCTGCCGTCAAGCTCTTTACTGAGTAACTACCGTATCCAGTCATCAAGATGCAAGGTTAACGGTAACAAGAGTACTTGCATATACTACATCCCCCTTTCTGACATGTGGTAGTCTGCATATCGCGATGGCTGGCGACGCGTGCGGCGTGGCCGGACAGCTCTATGAGCGGGTGCTTGATGAGTCGGTGGAGGCTCTGTCTCGTCCGTCGACTCCGTACCCGGTCCACAATCTGGGAGTAGATAGAAACTGTTTCGCCTCAGTCTTGTGCCTTCAGGAGTCTTCACCTCATAATGACACTGGGCCAAAAGATTCCCTTGCGCGCGCCGCACATTTAACAATACCTTGGTGCCCGTAATGAATGCAGTTCAAGATTTTTCGTCTCATCTCTTTCGGGATGACGAGCCTGCCGTCGAAGAAAAGTATACCTTCAGGAGAAACCGTGAAATGCGCTCGATAGCGCCAGTATGGTTGGCAGGGTCTCGGTACCTTGCTCTGTTCAGTAGGCCACTCTGATGTACAGAATGCTATCAACTGGGTACATACCAGGTCGTGCGCTTGAGATCGCGTGATTTCTCGTAGTCTGGCCTTCGGAGGATGGCCGTCAACGGCAACGGAATTGACAAATGCAGTGACCTCCGCGGCCAAGTCGTCATCACCTTTCAGTAGCACGAGATAGTGCGTCTGCGGCTGTCACATATTTTCCTGGAACGTGGCTGATCGTGAAGTTAAAATGCATTAGACGCATACGGAAACGCTCAATTCGTGGGGGCAGATCATCCAATGTTTTTTGCCCTAAGAGTGCCACCACGGGCTTATGATCAGTCTCTACATGGAATTCTTTCCCTATAAGAAACATGCGGTGGTGCTGCGACGGGAAGATGATTGTCAAGACTCATTATCAGCAACATCCACGGTACCGATGACAAATATCAGAGCGAAAACGGAACACAATGGAGCACGTAGGACGGGGGAAGAGAATAGAATAGCGTAAGGTAAGAAAGGATTCGCAGGGCAGTCCGTACCGTAGTGAGGTGTCTGCATCTACCTTCTTTGCAGCTGCAACATCCTCCGCCCTCAGTTTACTGCGATGTAAACTCGTGGAGTAACTTGACCAGCCGTGTTGTAGGACGCCGTTTCATACCACAATTGCTTCTGACATCAACGACCCTAACTTCGCCGTCTGATCCGGAGTAGAGTTTCTCTACCTGCCCTATTGGCCAAGTACCTCTGGGGGATTGGAGATGTCTACATGCGGAATCGCTCACATGCCCAAGTCACCGCATATGCTTCGCTCGCTTCTTGTAAAGCGTCCAGAGCAGCCTTTTGAAACCGTAGACCCGGTTTCAGCGATTCCGCTATTTGACGAACCTGTCGTTGGAAGGAAAGCTTCCCTATCAACAAGTCAGTGCTTTTCTGATACCGACGGTTCTCTCGCAAGGCAACAGTTCACAGACGGTATCGTTGCGGCTTCTTTATCCTGCCCATAGGAGGCGCTGGGCAGAGCTGCATACTGGCGTGTGCGTCATAGCCGCAATTCGGGCATCCGCGCAGCCTCTTCGGAACGCTGCCTCCGATAGCGATCTGGCGCATCCACACGTTTCCCGTAGCGAGTCGCAGCGTCGACTTTGGAAGCAACAAAGTCAACTTTGTCGCCACCGTCGGCAGCATGGGAAGCTTCATGAATCATTGCATGCTGGCTGACGATATTTTCGTCTAGGCGCAAACGCTGTACAACCTGCTGCAGCGTGATACTCGGATCTATCTGGAGTTCTGCAGCTAATTTTCTGTTGGCCATACCAGCGATAAGCTGCGACTGCGTTAACAAGTCCTTGGTTGGTATTTTCAAGTTGTCTAAATCACAATTCTCCGCTTGAGCGAACACGGCGTTAATGAAAGAGTCCGCCGGTTCCTTTTCGCGTTGGACTGTTCGATGGAGCCGCGCCAGCTCGTAGACAATACTGCGAGCCCCACGGAAATGGTCGGAAAGCATCTTCGTGGCCTTCTCGTAGGTCTTCTTCTCCTCGGCCGTTAGCGTACAGCGCCGAAAAAATGGCATTGCTCGGAAACCCCACGCAAAGGATCAGTTCGTTAATCTTGAAATCATCATCAGCCATCGTTAAGCGTGCCGACACCAAGTAACGATTGAAATACTCCAGCCAGTCAGGCCATGTCGATGGTTTGTTGAACTGGCACCTCTCAATGTCGTACTGCGAGGCACATCCTTTCGGGGGAGGATCTACGGCGCCAGTATCCTTCCTGGGCAAGTCATGTAACGTCAAACTAACTCCTCGAGAAGGGTTCCATAAGCGCTGTCACCATGTGCTGTCGCTAAGCTCTTTACTGGGCAACTACCGTATCCAGTCATCAAGATGCAAGGTTAACGGTAACAAGAGTACTTGCATATACTACAATGATATTGCTCAAAAAAGGAGTATTTAATTAACAGTTATGTTTTCGCGCTTCTTTACGAAAATAAGCATGGAAACCAACACATCCACTGTCTAGTAGAACAGATATGACACCCTGAAATGATGAACTGGAACTGCATTAAAATATCAATCTTTTTGTTGCTCTTCTCTTATCTTTAGATGACGTGCTGCTATATCTGTTTTACCGTACTCCTAACGCGCCGCTTAAAACAGAAATCCAGGTTTGCTTGTTTTGCAAGTCTTCTTCATGCAGTAGCTGTTTGTACGGCGCAAACTTGTCCAGACGGCTTCACAGCTTGACTCGTGTCGTACTATAACCAATGTCTTCAGCTTCTAGTAAATTTTGTTCACTGTTTTTCAATGCATCTGCAGCGGTTAGCTGTCGCGGAGGCGCATTTCCATTTTCGTCGTTATCCCCATCTTCGCTGTCTTTAATTTACGAGATTACCTGCCTTGTTTTCCCTATTTATTAATACATGCATATTTATGTGGCTGGAATGGTGCCTCAACTTTCCTGCTTATGCAGCTTCCTCAAATTTCAGTTCAGCATATCTGCCGCTATGCCTCACTGTGCTTTTTCACTTCATTTAGCTGCTCCAAAACCTGGGAACTGCGAGCCGCCAAGACACGAACGTATAGTATATTCACAATGCAAAGACGATTACGATTGCGCTGGCATGAAGAAGTGCTGCTTTGATGAGGGCACCTTGCTGAACCAGTGCAAAGAACTGTAGCATATACTTCCAGTACGCATGTGAGCTATTGCGATAGTTTTGTATATGCCATGACATTTATTAAACGCTTCGAACGAACGGGGAAAGATTTCCAGCTTTTGCAGCCGACGAACGTTTGCACTTCGGCATTTTTAAATCCTTCTTATCAGCTATAATGGTAATTTGCATGTTTTCAAGAAATTCAGGCACGTTTGTAAAGTTCGACCCGCTTATTCCGGGGGAAAATGCTAACCTATCGGGATTCGAATGTTCTCATCTTCAGCGTTTTCATAGTAGCCCTAAGTGGGGGAATTGTCGGGTAATCAGTAACAGTTTAAAGAAATGTCCAATGAGTATGTAGAGGACTTTAAACATACATGTTACCTGATGATCATATAGTTTGACAATTGGACGTGTAACTTGCTTTTCCTTTTTGGTGTTACTGTATTGGCTGTTGTTGCCGATTAAAGTGACTGGCAGTCGTGCTCTCTACAAACTGGTGACCCGTGGGTGATGGCTGGTCGTGCAAAAGCAGACAAGCTGAAAGGCAAGCGTCGGTCCCGGAGCAGGACTGACGCTTGCCTTTCAGCAAAGCGGGACTATTTTTTCCGGTTGCTCGTGTTCACCGTCTGCTTTGACGGCGCAACTACGCCAACCGAATTGAAGCTGCAGCTCCAGCGTATCTCGCTGCAGTCATGGAGTACATGACAGCTGAGGTACTGGAGCTCGCTGGAAACGCCGCTAGAGACAACAAGAAGTCGCGGATCAGCCCACGGCATTTGCAGTTGGCAGTCCGAAATGATCCGGAATTAAGCCAGTTCCTCCGAGGAGTGATTATCCCTCAAGGTGGCGTGGTACCGAAGATCGAACGCAGCCTTCTGCCGAAGAAGAAAGAGGTGAAGCCTGCCTTTCGTCATGCTTGGGATTCGCGCCGCCGTTAAAGAGGGCTTATGGTACAGCTTTGCTGAGCTCGTTTACGGCTCACCCCTGCGGCTACCGGCTATTTTCTTCTCTGCATCTGTTTCTCACAGTGACCCCTCGGTACTTATGGCCCACTTGGACACGTTTTTCAAATCCATGAGACCAACTCCGACACGACAATCGACTCAGCGTTATTGGCATGTTCCCCAATCACTTAGCACCGCTTCACATGTTTTCCTTCGCGTCGACGCCCACTGTCCACCACTTTCCCCAGCATATGAAGGACCGCTTACCGTCACCAACCGTATGGATAAGACAATCATCGTCATCCGGAATGGTAAAACGGACACCGTGAGCATCGGTAGAGTCAAGCCTGCGTTTTTAGATCCTGTCACCACGCCATAAATACGCTCGCTCAGCTCTCTGGGGGAGGGCTATGTAGAGGATTGTAACATTCATCTTACCTGATGATCATATAGCTTGACAATAGGACGTGTAACTTGCTTTTCCTTTTTGGTGTTACTGTATTGGTTGTCGATTAAAGTGACTGGCAGTTGCGCACTCTACAAGTAATATATTGATTTCAAAAATTATCGAGAAGTATAAATAATACGCTCGCAAATGTCAAAGTAAAACTGGAAGCGTGAAATTTCTTTCGCTCAATACGCGCCCAGTGGTAAAGCAACGCGCAGGCTGCATATTGCTCATAAACAAAACATTTTATAAGATGCAGAAGATGACTGCACCTGATTGCTTAAAGTGGACTTCACGTGCTAGCGCTAAAACAGATGGCTTGTCCTGGTTGCGCATACTGTATTTTCGCAGATAGAAGGCGGCAATGAAAAAATGAAGAAAACAGCGAGCAACACATCTGAGTAAATGTTGTATTGATATTTTTACGAAATTTGTTTGATCGTTTCTAGACGCGTCATAATTACCGCGGTGACGTTCACTTTAACCTATCCACTCTGCATTTTGGAATAGGCATCGAGAAGGGTGACGTTTTCTTTGTTTTTTAAATGTAGTGAAGTTTCGTAAAATAAATATGAAGTGCGAAGGTATATACTCATCGCTTATTCAGCTGAATTAGCCAATTTTAATAACGCGTATATATACCGTTTAATTCTTGATTTTCACCTGAAGTATGTTAAAGTTTGGTGTTCTGCTGATTTTCTCCTTCTTTTATGCGTCGCAGATTTCAGGTAAGCGGAGTAGAAGCGGCTTAGCGAGTTTTGTCCGCAAATTGGCATGGCAAAGCTTAGCCAGCATCTATTCCTTGTTCCTCTGAACCAAATGTACAGTGATGCGTATACGTTTTTCTCTCCGGCTAATAATTGCTCATAATAACACATCGAAAAGGATCAATTTTTCCTTTTTCAAAATTAAACTCACTAAGGACCTCTACAGTAGGCAATGCTAAAAGAAAAGTAGGGTCGTTATCTGCATGATCAAGTGGTTTAACGTTTCTTACAGAGACCTGCGCTCACAGCCATTCGCCAGCTATTAATAATGATGGCGTGATGATATTTAAAATTCCGTTTTGCAGCTCGAATGCATGCGGGCTACTGCCCACCCGATGCAGCCTATGGACCAGTGAAACAGGTGAAATGCGAGAATGACCAAATGTGCGGGCGAGGAAAGCGATGCTGTCAGGTTGGAAGCAAGATAAAATGCACTAAATCAGTCCGCTTCCGTACGTGATTACTTGCTTTCCTGGAAGTGACGTTTACGCCTTCTTATGGCGGACTTTTAATTTTTACAGAGCTGCTTTACAAAAGCAAATAGGTCACATAGTTTGCACGTAAAACGCTTAGTGTTAATACCAAACCAAGATATCAGCTTTTAGTTCATTCAAGCTGATGGATTACCCTATTAATAGTAAGGAACGAAGCATCAGGACCTAGAGAACATGTATTTAAAGAAGTTACCTTCTTAATGGAGAATATATATAGATAGTCACTCAGCGAACTTCTTGAGGCATAACCAATCAGATCAAATGAGAAGCAGTTGGAAAGTAGTTTTATAGCATAGATAGCCATGCATACTGTCCTACATTGAAAGTGGAGAACGTGATTTAGGTATGTTTCCTGTACTGAAAGAAGGAGAGTGCCCAGTTGGGAAACTAAAGAAAAAAGCTTTCCAATGCAAAGCGGATCAGGACTGCAGAGAAAAGCAGATATGTTGCGATGGTGTTTGCAGAAAACCAAAACCTAAGCCTCGTAAGTTCGCTTTGAATAAGCGCTACAAAGATTATTCACGTGGTGAAGGAACGAGCAGCTTGCTTTGTGTTTAAGCTTTATGTTAAAGCCTGCACGTCCTGTAGTGCTGAGTAACAGGGGTTAAAAGACAGGCTTAGGCTCAGAAAAACGCCATTTTAAGCATGCATATACTCGCCACTTGCACTTGAACTTATTATATAATATGTGCATGCTGCTTCATCTGACAAACGTTGCTTTATGCGCAAGCATTGCATTTTTCAACATTTCCGTATCTTAGGAAAATTGATAAGCGCAGAACTGTCCACCTTGTTCAGCTAGCGCGTATGGTTATGTAGCGTTTATATTTACTCCGCGTTTCATGCAATAATACTTCAGCAATGGCCCATCCAGGCTTTTGCCCTTTCCATAAGCCAATCAATGTACACCGCGGAAAATGTGCACACGATCACGACTGCAAAAGTAATGAAAAGTGCTGTCAAAAAGGAAATGAAACTGTTTGTCAAGCACCAGTGCCTGCAGGAGGTAAATGCCTGAAAAAAGCGGTTAGCCGAAGGATTTCCAAATTTGGAAACTTAATATTAATAGTTTATTCTAAAAAGCGACTATTTCACTAGTGCTTATAGCAAACTAGTCGAAGTTCCCGAAAAAAAGTTGGTTCACCCGTTAATGGTAGAATTTGCAGCAAAGCATGACAGATATTGTCCTGACGTTGCCGACGACAAAGAAATGCGAAATGCAAAGCTTTGCAACGCGGATTCTGACTGCTTTGATATTCAGAAGTGTTGCCCGACCAGCTTGACCCTTCGCTGCCAACGACCAAGCCAATACGCACGTATGTATTACTGACGCGCTATGCAATAGATAAATATCAGTAATAAATATTACAATAATAATTACATATGGATAATATTAAAATATAAATTGCGCATTTACGTTTATAGCAGACTCTACGTAGCTACGTAGCGAGATTAAATAATATTTCCTCTTAGAATTTCTAGCAAATTAGTAAAGCGCGCCATGAGCCACAGGATAGGCCTTAGCGGCCTCGTTGTCATACTGTAAGCTTGCTGGTCATGTTGTTCTGCCTTACCTAATCCCAAGCCTAAACATAAGGCATATATTTCGGCTTAGGCTTAAGTAACGGTAGAACAACATGGTCAGCATGCTCACTAGTAAGAGCAGTACAGGATAGATGGCATGTAAGCCAAAAAGGAACCTGCATTCTTCAAACGGCGAGGCCGCTAAGAGGCGAAGCAAGTAATGTTGACCGTTATCTTATTTTAATTATTGATAATGAGGTACCTATTCATTCGTTTATTTTTCATCATTAAAATTACGACTGAGCAGATTATGCGTGTCTGGCCAAACTTTAGTATTAGTATCAACAGTTTGCTCCAATAAGCTAACTACCAGCGCCTTTACGTTTAGCTTTACCGAAAGAAGGGCGTTGCAAGGAAGAACAAGGGCATATTCCCGTTGGCTATCTCCCTTCGTGCACTGACGACTACGACTGCATGGGCATGAAAAAATGCTGCTTCCAAAACGGGACAATCGACTGTATCGATGTTTGAGTGCTACTTCAAATTTCCACGCCTGAAAGTTTTCTCTGGCATTAATTAAATAAGTTCTGACTATTTGGGCTCAACTGCAAATAGCCAAACGGATTCTGCACTTCGGAAGTGTAGTGCAATTTCACATTGGACGCACAGGAAAGTGGCGTCATAAAAGTTTAATAAAAAGCTGTTCTACCGAGTATGAATAGACTATAACACTGAATAGCATTAATACTTTTCATACGATTAAATTTTTTAATCCTACGACTTGATGTATCAAAAAATAGCTATAAAGTCAAATCTGCAATGAAATTTATTACTATGTGAATGTTAACTTTCACGACGTTCTTCAGTTGCGGATGATTAAACTACACAAGTGCCTAACCGACAAATGGATCAGCAAACTGTTAAGGAGCTGCTGCGTACTAATGGGATGTAACTATTGCTTCCTAACAAGACTAAACAATCTAAAACATTTCGTGATGTATAACGCATCATTAACTGGTAGCTCACGAAAAGTTAACATAGAGGGTGAATCGTGGACTGCAGTCTACCACATACAGATAACAAACCCCGTTCACTGGTCGAAGAAAACATTCAAACTATTCCCTTACCGCAGAAGTTTATAATGCAAGAGTTCACCGGATGAGATACAGCAAAACTGCCACGAATGCTAAAACAAGTTTGATTGAGACAACATCAGGAACCCAAAATATGACAGGTGGAGTCGTAGGAACAAGTTATCAACTGATTGCAGCAACGGCGAAGTATGCACGTGCGGATGGATTCAAGATGAACCTGATGTGACGCAACGACTTTCTTCTCTTCAAATGAAAATATTTGTACTGAATTTTCAACGGGATAAAACAGTAAGCTCTTTGAAAAACACGGTTCTTCCAAAATGTCAAACCGGACAGATTGGGCACTGTACGGGGGATCAATTAGACCATGCATACAATGGTGAAGCTTCATTTTCATACTTGGAAATTTCCAAACGGCTACTTGCCTATTGCCATACATTACGATATAATACATGCCGTCTCTTGTAAATCTGCCACCGACCACAGTCACCAATTCGGACAGTCCATCTGCGTTGTCCCTTCGCATATTCATGCGCGTTTCTGGGTGCAGTTGTTTCAATGGATGCTTGAAAATTCAATGAATTACATATTCAAAAAAAACTGCATGCTTCCGAAGATTCTATACAAAAATGCCTTAGCATGAAAACCTAAAGCACTAATAGCTAGGCAATATTTTTTCAGAGAGTAAGCAAATTTTTGTTTGGGTTACCTACAGACATTGCCTTCTGCCCAAAGGCTTTTCCCTTACGGACAAGGAAAGACCCCCATATGGGCAACTTATCATGCTTACCCTTGTGAAACGAGTATCCCATACGATTGGGTGTCTTTTCCTTTCAGATGTTACTAGCAAATGCCTTTGAACGGGAGACCATGATACCACAACGTCACCTTGCAGATTACCACTAGGCGATTGCAGGCGCAGCATGTCCACTCTAATACCCGTTCTGATGTCGTATACACCAGTTCCTCCGGACATCAGTCCAACTGAAATGTCAGTCGTGCAATATTCTCAGCGGGAAGTTTCAATGGAAAATTGGCGCGAGATTTTTAATAAGACCAAAGTTTGCCTTCCCTGCCACTAAGCACTCTCCTCCGCTGGCAGGGCAAATATTATGAGTAAGCGCATTTGTCTGCATGGTGAAGTTGTCTACAATTGCCATAAAGGCGGCATCCCAAATGTTCATTCTGCTCGCGCTGTCGGTCGTTACAAATAGTTTGTTATCCGTCGGATACCACTCCATCGAATTTGGAAGCGAATCATGCGAGAAAACGTGACTAAAACAAAACTTGCTACAATGGCAGTACATCAACAACCCTGAGCACTACTTTAAAGGATGAAGTGAAAACATACCTGTCAGATCGTCCTACCAAAGTTACCTGTGGCCTTAACGTACCACCCAGCTGATACATGCGGATATGAGCGTCTGCATGGGCGCATAGCAAGCTGAAACGACAAACCCAATAAAAAACCAACATAATCACGTAGCTGTGTTTTTTGTGTTCACAAACTTATCCTGCAACATCAACTAGCTAAGAGGAAAAAAGAAGCCAAAAATAAAAATCTGTGCACTCGCTACCAAAGGCTATGGAAGACTTACTAGTTGCCAGTACAGTCCAAGTCAATTAATGGATTGTCAATGTCAAGTGCGGGTATGTCCAGCGCGCCGTATGAAGTTATCTTTGAAACTGCTTTGGCATGAAGCGACTGCTGCAGTTCGGCCAACCTTCTATTCATTCCAAACGGAAGTTGCCGACGATATTCTGAGATCTGTAATGAAAAAGGTACTACGCAAAAACCAACAAAAAGATCGTACCATTCTGACTGGCGGATGTGGCGATAAACTATTTCCAAACGAGCGGTGCAGACCAAGCAGTTTCGAGTAGTTCCAAATTTAAGATAAATTTAAGAATACGAAAGATGCATAATCAACAGCACGAGCAAAACATAAATGAACCGGGAAAATGATAATTATCGCTGCAGCTAAATTGGCACTTCACAAGTTTATTATGCGCACTAGCTAAAGTGCTTCCCGACAGTCAAAGGGCGTAACGAAAACCACAAGGAAAAAGGAAGGACATGAAAATTTGGGATTGACAATAAAGCGCCGGGAATTAAGAATAGCCTATAACCAATCTGATGAAAATAGTCGGCAAATGGAAAAGAAAGAAAAGCTGTTCGAGGCAAATGAAGGAAGTCACAGCTGCAAGCAGTTTCGTTGCGCACAAACATAATGGCCAAAAGTACAGTACAAAGCTGAAGAGAAAGTAGGTACCATTTAAAAATTTAGTCAATCTCAATAGAGCATCAGAGGTTAGCTTTTTGAAATAATGGAATTATACAATACTTGCAATCTTCATCGGACGCCTGCTAAAATCTGATTTATAAGGGTTTATACATTCATTTATTTTAGATGCGTCGAAGATTGATCAGAAGCGGTCTCACTGCCTATTAACAACGGCAATTGAATCCTGTGAAGAAATATTAGCAAAACCTCTTCGTTCTGCTACAAACAGTTGGACCCTTCTTGTTAATGGTCCCCCTCTTACTGTAACTTTGCAGAAAATGCAGGTTCTAATTTAATTGCCTTCCCGTTGACGAGGCTTGCGGTGTCTTCGCAGACTAAGAGCTCCGCTCTTGACCAAAATTTATGGTTTCATCTAGCAAAATAGTAAATGAACAGTTTTACCGATATGCCAACCGCTGGAAAGTGTACGATGCTGTAATGATGAGAAAGCTGATGCATTTTTGACCGGCTGGATAATAATGTTTCATACGCTGTCCATGTTGCGTCAGCTGTTGCTTCTCGCGTGTGGCATATGGGGTGCAGCACGTTTCAACGCGTACAGTTCGCTGCAGGCTTGATTCGTACTAATCGAGTCTGATGGTCTGACCTATGCCTGTCACCAATGGATAACCATCCTTTGGTTCAGGCCAGCGTGCATTATGTTTCGTCAGCCGCGTCTCGAAGGCTTCCTTTCGGAGCATGAGAACTAAAGCGCCTCTTAAAGGAAGCCTTGGAAACATGGCCGGCGAAACATTATGCACCCTGGGATGTACCAAAAGGAGATTGTCCACTGGTGACAGTCGCTCGTTAAAATATGTGGTTGCAGACCAGTGGAATCCCACCGCACGGAAAGGAAGCCCTGAGGAAACGTGCCAGCATGAGAATTAGAGCGCCTCTATTGGCGACAGTCATTAGACAGCCACCAGACTCCATTAGTACGAATTACGTGTGCGTCAAACCGTACGCGGCGAACTGCACTACTTCGGTGGCATGTGCGTTCGTTTACAGCCGCGTAATATTTGCGTGGAGCTTGCGATACGCTTAATTTATAAAAATAAAATGGTTTAAGCGTTCACTACTTGAAAAAATTATTTCGCAATTTCGATTTTAAATGGGTAGAGGGATAAAAAATGTCGTTACCATTACTAGCTTTCTGGCTACTATTCCAAGCGCAGACTCGTTTATTAACTAACTTTCAAAGTCACGGACTAGCTAAATGCGGCTAATAAAATTATTCGCAGTAGACGAATTTCTACACAATGCTCCTACTGTAATTGTACTTGAGCATATGTTATTTCAGGAGGTAATGGAATAAGTTGCAAGTTAGGAAAGCGTAACTGCTTAATTCCAAGATGGACGTGGTCAAGGAAGTTACGGGAAGTCGTTTCTTCTTGCATATTCGACGCCCGGAAGAGGCAAAGCGATTCGAATACTGGATAATTGAAAAGGGCGGCGTAAGTGTGCCTTTGCATTAAATTTTTGCTTTTCCTTCCGACAGTTTGCGTTCTTTCAGATTGTTTCCATCTTCCTCGACGGTACTGAGAGTGTTATAGTTACCGATGATCCATTGTACAATAAATACCGACAGAAGATCGTAAACTACCTCGTTCAACATCCCACCTCGGTTTGTAAAGACTGGTGCTTACCTTTTAGAGTTCAAAGCCCTTTTGTTTGCTTGCAGAAGTTGTTTTTTAAACTTCCCGCTCCTCTCAGGGAAGCCATTCGTTCAAAAGTTCCAATTGTATCTAAGGACGAGTTCAAACAATATGCAGAGAAAGTGGATCCTCGGTCCTTCAGTCTGGCTATCTTTCCAGTGATGGCTCCTTTCCGCAGCCAGAAGGAGACTGTACCCACTGGATCGCGATGCCTATGCAAGCCATACCTCATTGTAAGAGACGAAGAGAGGAAATATCGACCTTTGATTTTTGAGCCATCGGCAAAATATTCTTCAGAGAAGCATACCTATGCGGGCACCAGTGGTAAGGCGACATTGATTATATGGTCTTTGTCTTTATTTGCACTGTTCCGTAAGACCCTATGCTATTAAAGTTGTTTGTTTAGAAGTCTATCGCACTAAGATGTTTTCGAAAATGTCGCGACAGTCTCTTGTTCCTTCTCAGAGAAACATTCCAGGATCCTTGAAGCACAAGATTTCTGCGTTTGTTTTGCCTTCCCTATTATGCATGACGCCTATTTTCCGTGCCTTGCAGCGCTGAGAGCTTTTTGGAGAGGAAAAGATCGAAGCGGCATATAACCATACGACAGAAGGTTTGCAAACTGTGCAAACTTGACTTCGCAAACCTAAAGGAGGTAAGCAAGTAAGAATTGCTCTTCTCTAGGTCGGTTCTATTATTGCATTGAGTAGTTTGTATTTAAACGCCTTTTGTATTTGACAGTTGTTTTATTTATTAGCATTTGGAATCCTCTATGCATCGTCGTGTAGTTCAGTCTGAGCACACTTGGAAAGCATTAGATGAAGTGCAGCATCTTTGCCCAAGTTTCGATGACTTTCTCCAGCAATTACCCGTGCGTGTGCAGCAAGAGCAGTGTGAGGAAATGGTAGACAACTTCTGAGTACTATTATTCCTTCATTGAGATTCTTTCCTCAGGACAAGAACGGTGGCACTGTCGAGGAGCAGAAGTCGAATGGGAACTACGTTTCAATGGCAGAGTATGTCTGTAGCTTTTCTATCATTATTTAAATTTACAGAAACTAACGAAAAAGTAAACATCATTTTTTTGGAGCTCTGGAAAGATGAAGATGAAATTGCTTTTAACTTGCATCATTCGTTTTGCTGATGACCGGGCAAGTCCAATCCCGAAAGTAGAAAACAAAGTTTATTTGTCCATTACAAACCGAGTTGTTTCCTTAACTTAAACTTTGAAATGAAGAACTGCCCGACCACTATAAAAACTATGCGTTTAATGCTGCGATGCTCCTTAGGTTACATGCTTTGTTGTTTTATCATTCGTTTTAGGTCTGTTCACTAATTTTTACAATTTCTAGGCAGGATGTTGTAAAAGAAAATGCAGCTGGCGAAGCCCCGGGAAACATACCAGAGAAAGATGGCATAACAGCCGACAATATGCAGTCACCAAATGCTAATACAAGCAAAGAGATTGTTGCCGAAGAAAGCCCACAAGAAGTTTCGAATCGTAATATCCTGCAAAGTATGGACGTCGACGTTTCTTCTTCTTTTTTCATTTTGTATTAACTTTAGGATGCGTTAGCGTCTGCGAAGAATTCGATGCAAAATCCAAAGTTGAAACTTTCGTTTCGTGCAGCACGCAATTTGAAGAAGTGGTTAAGCTGATAGTTAAAGAGTTCGCTACTTGACTGCTTGCTGGTCGAGCCCGGTGAGTTTTGCCGACAGCCTCCATGCTTTTTTGCATAATTTGTACATTAAACATTGACGTGTATAGTTTGCTGAAAGACTTCAGTATTATGCAACAATTTGCATAGTAAAAAGTTTTTATTCTGATTTGCTTCCTTCCTGAATTTGTTAATTTGCATATTTTACACTTCGTTAACATACATAAAGTTTCCTTGAGATCGGTAGTGAATCAATTTTGAAAAGGTTCGCATGACATCTATACGAGTGAAAGTTTAAGTCATCATTAAACTAGTGCGATGTGGGCGATAGGAAGCTCGTGCGAGGGCGTTGGAAGTGTAGTAGTGGATTTGAAAAAGTTTTCCCACGGGAGGGGCAATGGCAATACTTTTGTCCTTCAAGAAAGGGTGATGGCACAGAATAGTTTGAAAACCACTGGTTTAAAGTAGTATGCATGATTAAAGCCTCGTCTTCTTGGCGCCTTGTTGTAAGTCCATTTCGTGTAGCCTTAAAAAGAACAGAATATTTCAGAGTTGTAGATAGCATCAGTGTTTTCTTCAACAGTGGCTCAAAGTCTCCTCAAGTGCACAGTTTTATTGAATTGAGCATCTGCAGTGAACATAATCCATCATCCGAAATTGTGTATGCAAGGACTGAGACGTGCTTTCGTTGTTACATAGAAGTTATCAGATTCAAGTGCTCGCATATTCCAGCTATTGCGTGATCTGGTGTTTGCACATAAAGGCATTGTTGATGACGTATGTTCATTCTGAAAAGTATGGTCAATGAAAGCACGCAGTGCATACAATCGATCAATGGAATTTACCGTGTCATATGAAGAGCGAAGCTGCTGGACCACTGGTCCAGCAGCTGGCTTCAAAAAGTTACCTTAGATTTGTGATTCGTAATGTAGAGCATCTGTTTCTGTTCTTCTATTCAAAATTTTCCCAACGGCAGCCGGTGACATGCCTGAAGTCTTTTTACCTTCCTCGATGAAGCAATTCCAGAATAGCGACAAGTTCACATGTGATAGTTGCTTTTGTTTAGTGGGAATAGAGTCAGTCCACTTGTCCTTTACGCCCTCGTGCTCAACTAGTTGAGCTGACACAGATATGTTGGTACATGATGGCAATATGTCCACTTTATTGAACGGTCCTGAGAAACAGGCTATAGCAAGGGATTAGTTTGGAAGCAGCAGCAGCTGAGTGGTAGCTCAAAAATTGTTCCACCACTTTTACTCTGTTGGCATGATCACCGCTGGTTTTGGAATTTGACACAATGTTGAGAGTAGCGATCGTCGAAGAAATGCGTCTTTCCAGAAAAGATACCACGCGTACAAACAGTAACTAGCAATGCAAACAAGCCATGTCGTATCGAGAGCGACTTCGTCTATTCCATTTGAAACAATGGTGGCCGCAATGGTACAAGGAATCGTTTGCACCACGCATACGGCGAGAGCCAAGGCAGCCGTACTTTTTGCTATCTGTGCTTTACGACGCACTTGTATCTGTCGCACCGCGACTGATTTAACTTTTAAATCGTGCAGTCTAACAATAGCGGCCAAGATTAGCGCAAAACTAAAGAAGCCAATACATGCAAGCGTCACATTGTATGCAACGTAGAATTCTTGTGGGACCAAATCTTCCATGTAACAGCATCCAAGCACTTCAATTTCCATCCGAGGAGTTATTAGTGCAAAGCTGATCAATGCAAATATCAATAATACTCCGCACGCTGTCTTAAGAACACCGTTAGCGTTTGAAGCGGTTATCTTCAACTTTGGAGTGACGAATAGCAGCGAAATGACGCAGTCTAATGTCACAAGAAAGAGGGAGGCAGTAATCAGCGGCTCGCCAAAGTAAATTAGTAAAACGTATGGCATATCCTGCAAACATTGAGCAACTGTTTTGGTCTCTTTTCTGCACTCAGTTGTCAGCCTTTGAATATTCCCACACATATATATGAAGGCCATAATGGTACTGCCAGCAGCGTACACTGAAAAATTAGTATGAATAAAAGATAAAATAAGCAGCGTAATTTAGAAGTGAAATGTTCGGCAGTCAGAATACAGACCCCCGGAAATTCAGCAACATGCAAAAATTAAAATATTGGCGGCTTGTCGGTTATGCGCCCCACCACGTGAGAAATGCAGGTTCCTTTCTGTTAGGCGTGCGGCCATCCTGTTCTGTCCTTATTGGTGAGCATGCCGGTTATCCTGCTTTGCTTTTACCTAAGCCTAAGCCAAAATATAAGCCTTATCTTTAGGCTTAGGCTTAGGGCAGGGTAGAATAGGATGACTCGCAAAGTTACAGTATGATGGTGGGGCGCATAACCGGCATGACCGAAATATTGAATACAGCCAGCAGTTTCTTTTGCAGTGTATAAGCTATAGTACTGTATATTTTGTTTTCTGCCGTGTTACACATTCTGCCGTGCTACTAAACGTTAGTTTCCTTAAGTATCAGCCGTTTAAGTACGCAGGAGAAATTGTTCAATCCTGATAAGTAAAAGATTTGCTCTTAGCACCTAGTAATGCCGATCAAAAGAGCGGGATAAAAATATGAGATTGAAACGTGAGATTGGCATTCCATTTGCAGTCGAGCTCATTGTAACAAAATCGCTCCTCTTTAGTTTAAATTTGCACCAGCATACTGTAGGGTTGGACTCAATTAGAAAGAGACAACTTTCTTAGAATGTCTAACGTAAAAACAATAGTTGGACGTTGGTCAAAACAGCGGCGAGTCTGAAATGTGAAACATTTTGACTTTAACAGGAGTGACTTGCCTATTATCTAAGCATATGTATCAGTATGATTAGCAGGCATTCACTATCATGCTTATGAGTGAAAATGACAAAAAGCAGCGAATCTCTTGACTTACTCATGATGAATTTATCCACTGTTCGTTTGACCTTCTTTGCAAGCAGTGCAACGAAAAGCAGCAGGTTGCTGATGGCAGCTACTGTGCTAACCGTAGCGGTTGAAATTGTGAACACGTATGATACTTTGTCCAGCGCCTCAAAAACAGCGCTCTTGTTTTCTTGGTGAACCCAGCCTTCTTGGCTCATTCTGAAATTTTCGCGCGTTTGATATACGTGATGATTGAATAGCCAAATTTTCCGGATCACTCGCTATCCGTTTTCAGGCATACGCTGTATTAATTACGTAACTATGATAATTAGGATACAAATTATAAATTGTATACTGTTGACTAACCTCGAGAGATATGGCTGTTCTGACTGTTCAGTGTTCATACATTAAACGGGTCAGTCGTGACTTCCAACTATGAAAACTTACATTGCCGCCAAAAATAATCTTTTTTCAGCTATCCATTAGCAGTTTGGAAATTAAATGTGAATTCTTTTGCAGAGAGTAGAAAAGGCGACCTATCTTATTCCGTTACCTGACAGGCGAGAAGACGCAATGAATAATAGTCTCTTTTCTATATAAATTGCTTCAATGTTTCATAATATCGAATTTCTTTACTGTTTCGTATTGGATACTATTAGCAGTAATAAGACGGATGCGACTTCTTGCCATTCAAGCACTCAGTGGCTACTGGTAATTTTGTTTCGTTGCGTTAAGTAGCCAACCTCAGCAAGAAACGGTTGGCATTAGTTCGTACCTTTGTTGTGCAGTTTGCCTAGGCAAGGAAGTGGGTCATGTAGATCATTATATATTCTAAATTTCTCCACTGACAAGAGGACAAACAATCCTGAAAACTTCGGATATCAAAAGTTTATTTTTGTCAGCGCACATCAATCGTTAAGAAAGATGAAGACTGTATATCAACGTATTAATATCACCTATGGTACGCGTCAACTTGGTGAAAATTGGATTCTGTTAAGAAAATGCATGCCTTTGTCTAGTTTTTCTACCTTTTCTCCAGAGAATCCATCAGTACGGCTTTTATCAAATGAGTATTCCTGCCCAAGCGGGGGGTCGCTAATTCTTCAGAAAGTGACCTACGCATGCTAAAGAAACCTTCAAATTAATGAACCGCCTTCACCCAACGTCACAGATATTGTCTTCTAGGAATAAAAATGTTTTGTTAATATTAATTGCATTTGCTTTACTTTCCAACTATGACGCGAGCTCTACTTGCGACATCTCTCGCAAAACTAATGGATGTCCATTAGTTTTTACCGCTGAGGACGCGTCAAGGGTGGACCCGAAAGCTCCGGAGAACAAAATTGATTTTTTAAAGATGGGTCCTACCTTAAATAAGCTCTACCGCGAAAATTTACGAACCCCTTACTAAATGCAGTATACTCAAAATTATTCTATGCTACCCTTTTCCTTGTTTGGACATTTAACTTGCTTCATGACAATGGTGGCTTCTTTTCCAATTAGGATCGTTGAGCTATGATCACGACTATAACTCTATGTGCAACTGGTTTACGGAAATAACCCGTTGTTTGTGACATCTTTTACAGATGTTGAAATCAAATTAAACGACAAAGCCTTGGGGAACATTATCAGTGCCTTCTTATCCACCGCTCACTCATTCGCAAGCACACGCGCTCCTTCTGACCGATCAAGACGAGGACATAAGCGAGTCGTATAATCTCAATAACTTAGATTACCTCAGGTGAAATGACTGTTGAGAAATCGAAGCAGCGTATATGTCGTGTGCGCCTGTTCGCTTTGATATTGAACTACTGTGCGCTCTTGGGCTTGTGAATATTCCGTATGAATAACATTCAAATGTAGGATGGCACCTAAAAACATGTTCTGAAAAGAGTATGCCCCTCTAAGGGATTCTGCGTTCTACGTAAGTTAGCTTCATGAGGAAGTCTAAAAATTCTTGCCGCTACGGACTCCTTATATCTTTTAGGAATACTCTGAGCTGGAAGTTTGCGTTAGGTTACTTTAGGCGGGATAGGATAATATGTTAAGCTTTATGAGAAAATTAATAATCATAATCAATTTTATGTAATTATCTGGCTTGGAAAACATTCTTATTCGTGAATGTTTACACCTGTGGTAATTTATTGCTAATTATGTTAAACGTGACCAACGTAATAAACTTACTTTGGTTGAGCGAGGTGCTCTCCCGATGCAGAGCTCTAATGACAATATTGATGATCTGCAGCAGAACCACCAAGCAAGAGCGGGTTGGCAGAGTTACCGCAAGTTTGCTCCTGCAGTGCTGCGCAGTATAAATTATTTCTGCGCATAAAATGTAACTGCTGAGCCAATAAGACAGGTTGATTATATAGTCTCCATTACCACTGCGTAAGAGGAAAGCGAGCAGAAGGAAGTGCTGAGCATAACTTCAAGGCAGTGCATGCGTCCATCTACGTGATTGCTGATGACAGCTAGCATGCTGAACGCGCTAACATTCGAGAAGTGGCAAGTTGAAATGACGACTTTCATTTTTCTTATGAGTAAAGATTTTACAATTCTTTCTTCCTTCGTAAGAGGAAATTCTTGTTTCAACCGTTTTGCGGAAATAACCCGCCATTTGTGATACCTTCGATTGATGTTGAAATGACATTAAATGTTGAAGCCTTCAAAGCTGTCCGTGCTTCGCCATCAGTGACTTCTTATCCACTGTCCAGTCAATTGTTCGCAGACGCGTGCACTTCTTGTGAGCAACCAAGGCGATGGCATAAGCGAATAGCGTTTTATCTTCTTTTGTGTATTAGGGCAAAGAACTGAGAGCGGTTTACGTTTTTTCACTTAAAGCTTTCTTCATAGGAAATATTACAAGGAAACTATACCACCTTCTTCAGTAGATCGTGTTCGCTAATTTAAGTGAACCTGAAATGAACTTTCTCAGTCGTCAGCATTAATAGATCGTGGAGACTAACCCATACTAACGTTGGGTCAAATATTAATATAATGACGAGGTTGCTACTGCGCAGCAGACAGTCTGTTTAGTCATACAGGTCAAACCTGCTGACCTGTACGCATTTGTTTTGATTGAAACATGGATTATGTCTGATGCTGAAGACTTCTCTCAGCTTTTTAATGCAATATAGGTTCCTGCGGTTTAACATCTTCAGCTATAGGTCCTAAGTGCATTGAGGAGTATCTTCTGATGCTGCTCGTTAAAGCTATGATGTTGTTTTTTATGTCTAACCAAAGTGAGCAGTAAAAGTGACTTCCATTTAAGTGATTGCCTATGCAGACCATTCAAGAGCGTACAAGCAAGTAACGAAAGCGCAAGCTTAAGCAATGCAGTAGTATTAACATCAGGATCTTGGCGGCTGAGCTAAATATTAATTCTTGTAATAGGAGTCAGCTAGCGAACTTTGCTTTGAAGTTTGAAAATGAAAAATGCGCGTCGTTTTTCCTGCCCAAAGCGTTTATTTAATTATATGACTAAAGCATGATTGATAAATAAAGCTCCTGAAACTTCCGGCTCAAGCGCAAGGTTATCAGAAAAACATTGGTGATAAGGACATTCATAATAGATTACCTGTGAAGCAATGAGAAGTAAGGTGAAGAAGAATATGGCAGCTCCACAATCAGCGCCATTACAGGCAACTGAAAGGAGAGTCTAATCAGCGAACTACATGGAATTCTCAGCGTCTTGAAAAATTATCGGATGGAACGAGTGTGCGTTAATGTCGCAATTAAGCTTCACTTTGTACGCCTCACGTAAAGAATAGTCATAAAAGCAGCACCGAAACTTGCGCAAACAGGCGGCCAATTAATACGATTGATCTTTACCGCTGAGGACGCGTCAAGAATAGACCCGAAAGCTCCGGAGCGAAAACCTGGTCAACGGTTGGTTATAAAACGGGTGCTCCCGTAAAAAATAAAACCCACCATAATTCTGCGCTACAATAAAATGGGTTCATCGAAACATTATGCATTAAATATGCTATAATAAAATAAACGCATTTTAATAAACCGGCATGGATCCAACCAATGCGAGCAAGTAGTGCACTTCATCGTTTACTGGTATGCCTAACAACACAGGGGTTGTTTATAGTGAAGATGGAACGTATTGATTAGTCGTTCGCTTGAAATACCAGGCAGCGGTAGAAACGCGATTCTTCTTCTTTCGAAGTTTTAAAACGATATGGTGCAGTTGAGAGGCAAAAATGAAACTAGCAGAATCGTTAATAATTATGGCATTCCGTCTTTCTGGAAAACTGGTGGCCGCTTGTAAAATTAAATACTTGGTTTTCCAAAGTTTTCTCCAATTTCCTCTATTCTTTACTCCTGTTGTATAAACGTTTATTTTACGGTAGTGAATACATAGCTCTTTATAAGTTCATTCCTGCTCACCACTGCTAATGAGCTACTGATGCTTATACTTAGCAATTAGCAATTAGATATTCTTTCTTCCTGATTTTTAAAGTGCAAAAGATTGGCGTCACGGACCCGTTGGCGCAATGGTAGCGCGTCTGATTTCACATCAGAAGGTTAAGCGTTCAAATCGCTTACGGGTCAACCTTTTTAAAATTCTTTGTCGTTTTTTGAACAACAAATTTTTTGATCAATTGTTATTCCAAGTGTATATTGGAACAATACAAACCATTCCACAATAGGAGTCTGCAGCTAAGCTACGGTAATGCAATGCTTTTCTTTGTATTGATAAATGAGCATTCTTCCGTTGTCTTTGAGCCAGTATTCTATGCGATTCAGTTTTAACGATTCGCTGAGGACTGGACGTGAGTAGCCCAAAAGACTCTTGAAAATAAAACTTTTCAATTTTACCAATGGTCACTAGCCAACCAGAAAAACAGAATGGCTCACAGCGGACCGTTATCTAAGATCACTTATTCGGCGTTAATCATGGTTATCATATACCACGTTGCTCTTGTTTCTCCGTACCATTTGAACGTTAAGCTTTAAAATATTTTGTCGTGCACTGAAATATAAATTGCTCTTCATGCAGCATTGATATTAATGGTTTTGCCGACGAAGGATTAATGTGCAGGGTAGGATAAATTGCTACTTTACGTTTTCACATTGACGATAAATGGATAGTGCAATAGTCTGCGCTAGAAAAGGAGGGATGCTTTTAGTTCGTCTAGATTGCTTCTCTTTCAAGTGCGGCGTATTGTAAATGTTGGAAAAAAATAGGATGCTCTCGGCCAGCACATAGAACGAGCATGAAGCAAGAATAGTTTAATTGTAACGGCAGTGTAGCAGAAACAAGCAACTGGTCCTAACCGGGTACACAAGCAGAGAAAGCGAGCAGAATAGAAAAGAGGAACACTCTTTTTATCCCAGCGCGATATGCTAATTTTCATGGAGCAGTGACTAATGGCCCGCGTGTAGAATTCTGACATCCTGTGTTGTGCGTCTCTCTGGGTAAAGGGTGTTCAGCGACAGCTTTCCAACAGCAAATAAGAAATGGACAGTTTGTAAACCTGCTAACGTTTAAGATGTGATTGCCCTTTCAATATTTGAACGCGAGGCAGGCAGAAGTGAAACGTGTGGAAGTGAATTTAATACTAATTATGATGTTCTTCTATCTTCCTCGACGATTGGTAACCGGTGATAAGATTTAAAAATTCATTTTCTCGAGCTTCCAGGGATACTCATAAAATTGCCCGTGAGCATGACATCGTAACAGCTTTCTGCTCCCCTTTCTTCTAAACATAATTGTGACATCGAAGTCACGGGTCCACTGGCGCAGCTGTAGCGCTTGTGATTCCATGTCAGGACATTGGGTGTTCAAATCACTTATGGATGATTCATATTTGCTGAAATGAACTGATATTTTATTAATGATAGTATATAGCATAGCGCAGCGTTAAAGCTAACAATAAAGTGTGTTGTTGGCACTATTAGTAGATCAGAGGATGTATTTGAGGAGAAGACAGGATATATTCGTCTATGGAAACTTCGCTAACTCCGATGCATTTATCGCGAGCAGTTTGCATGAGGGGTCAGTGAAATGTTGACAACTTTGATGCACTGAAGCAGTTTGCTTCGTGATAGTTTCACCCACACCTTAACTCCTAAAGAGTTTGAGACATGTAGCTACTTATTCATTAATAACATTCGACAGCTGCAAGTCGTTATGATCGCGGTGTCAATTAATAATACCGTTCACGTTCATACTTCCTCTCACTACTGAAATAGTAAGTTGTGAAAGTTCGTTACTCATCCTTCTACGCTTGCGTTCAGTTTTCTTCTGTTTTTGGTGTAACTCTAATCACGCTCTTATTGTGTGCTTGCAGGTTTAGTGATTATTACAATAATGATCAGTTCCTACAATTAAGTCAAGAGAATAGATGCACTTATATAACTTATTTTGCCCACTCTTCAACAGAACTTCACGTCCGCTTCGTTTAGCTTTGCTCTTTTCTTCATTAACCAATTTGTAATGATCTGTTGAAAATTTTAAAGTTTAGCTGTGTACATACTTTAAGTACTAATCAACTTTGCCTGTCATCGATTACGGTGCCGCATGGCGTCCGATAGATAGTGAACGCCTGTCCTTCGTCGTTTGAATGGCGACCATGAGTTTACTTTACCATATAGAGGGTCAGGCTCAGGGTCCCCTCATTTCTACCCTGACCTTTATTCGCCATTGTTCCTCTGCTGCCGGCGGTTGATTGCTTTCGCTTAATTTTCCATCGCTCATTTCTCTTAATCCATCGCCACTGGTTCTGTATCTACCAGATGCCACGCGGCAACGTGAGCACTTCGGCAGCCGAGAACGCTATGGCAACGCGATCGATCGAAGGCAAAGTGAAACGCCCTCAGTCAGCCCATCATTAATCCGGGAACTCGCTGATTCCAGCTTTGTCGGATTAGTGAAATTCAACTGTATTCAAATTCCATTGCTTTTTAAAGCAGTTTTGGTACCTGAAATTCTTCAATAACTCTGTCAAGTAACGGTCGTTTGGTGGCGCGCTTCTTTATTGGCATTTTATCTTTCTGAGTGATGTTGTGAGAGTAAAAGATCATTTTTTGAAGATTCAGGACCGCATATGCCACGCCTTCAGCGGTAAAGGAAAACTAGACAGCGCGCAGTCACCTTATTGGGACTGCCTTACTAGTTTTCATACTGTAGAGGACTGTTAACTGAGCATCATTTCATCATGTACGTGTTTATTCTTTCCTGATATACGGTCGCGAGAAGTCCAGTTAGTCAAAGTGATTCGATAAAGCGTGCAAGGTTTCTGTACAGTATCAAGTTTAAAGCAAATACCATACATACTGGCGTATAAACCAATTCTGTAAAGCAGCGAAATGGGTCTCAAAATTGGGGATCGACTTATAGACCGGATACAACGCTAGATCGTATCGAAAGTTCCGTCGTTCGATTCTCTTGGATGATTACTACGCAAATTCAACTGTCCTGCGAGTCACTTTGTGGCGACCGCCGTGATCTTTCATTTGGCATTTTTCTTGCACCGAAATATTTCTGTGCATCACAGGGTATATCCAGGACCTAACGCCAGCAGTTTAGAAGGTCAGAACAAGCTTTGAGAGAGACATGGCCAAAACGTTCGCGGGACCAAGGGCAGTTCAAAGCTTAGTACGATACTGTGTCGAAGCGCAGATAAAATGCCCCTCTGGGATAAAAGCAAAACTACGAGCAAAAGTATTGTCATGCACAGTCAAAATTGATTTAAATTAATAGTTGACCACTGGATATTTCGTAAGGGCCACTGACATGTTGCATTATGCCTAGGGCCAGTGGAAAGGAGAAGTTTTGATATCCCTAGATTTCGAAACCACTTTTGTTCCGTCCTCAGCGGAGACAAAGTGAAGAATGAAGAAAACAGACTTACACACAGGTACATACGCTATCTGCTAAGTATGAGCATCAGTAGTTCATTAGCAGTAGTGACCAGGAACAAACATACAAAAGCTGTAAAATGCGGCGCCTACGATTCCCGTGCCTAGCGATCGTCCATGAGTGATCTGAAGACCAAAACTTTTGGTCCGGAGTCAGACGCGCTACCGTTGCGCCAACGGGCCTTCGTGAGAGCTCTGTTGCCTTCATTCAATTCTATGCTAGAATAAAGTGGGTTTAGCGTAGCAATAGGGACTAAAATATGCTAAAATAAAAGATTGGTGAGTTGGTAACAGGTCCGTATGTTTAGAAAGATAATGTTTAATTGTGTAGTACGGGAATTTTTCTCGTTAAATGGTAAAAGTATACTTGAAGAAAACGGACCGTAATCAGTCATCAGAAGGT
>KN538377.1:1442256-1493918 GCA_000797535.1 Trichuris suis | reverse complement strand
AAGGTCTCCAAACTAGCGCTTCCACTTGGCATGTTTTCAACTAGGTTCCAAATCTCCAATCACGATTTATTTACTGTACTTGTATGAAAGCACAAAATACTCCGGTTACAGGATATTCAATGATCCCGTAAAAGGAGGTAAAGACGGCTGCAACGCACTGCGCATTTTAACAAAAATTATTATATCACTTATCCATGAAATCGAGTATCTCGAAAAGCTAAAGCAGTAACTGCTCTTTGATGCCCCGTGTATTCGTACACCGGCGGACCGCCTTCACACCGCCACAGGCGTAAGAAATTGTCCGACGAACAAGTAAATATAAACTGCGAGTCCAACGTGAAGGCACAATCCCAAACCCATCGTTGACTTGGCACCGTTAGCACCGCCACTTCTGAATAGTCGCTTGTTTTCCATACCTTCGCCTTCTGGTCAGCAGATGTCGTCACCATAAGCGTGGAATCAGGGGAGATGCGGCATCTCAGCGTATACTTTGGGTGAACCTCCATTTTGACTTTGGGATGCGTGCGTGAAACACCAGGAATTACCAAACCTGATGCCAAGCTCCACGTATAAAGCATTCCGCGGTGAGTTACCGCTGCCAGCATTGTACCTGAAAAGCAATACACGTAAACCGGCAGTGTGCAGTTAAATCACAATGCGTAACAATACAATCAGAGGACCTTATGTACGCTTTTCAAACGTCACCTGAATTTGATGATCTCACAGATCTTACCGTCATTGTCTACGTCAATACTTTGTATCATTGAGTTCATCTCAGGCATGAACTGCTCGTTATGGTCATTTCGCAAATCCCAAAGATGTATTGTACCGCTCTGATCACCAACGAAAAGTTCAACCTGATTTGGATGAAGACATACGCAGGTTACTGGAGTAGTAACTTGAAAAATTCTTTGACATTGTAAGCTTCGAGCTCGCATATCCCATATACGAGCCGAATGGTCCTCCCCGCCAGTATACATCCAGCGCATGTTAGCATTGAAACCAATAGCTGTCACATTTCGTTTGACACCTTCGTAGTTGACAACGGGATTTGGATTAGCCGTTTGCAGATCGTACATGCGTATGCGCTGATGACCCGCTGAAGCAAGCATGGATCCATCGGGAGTAACTTCAAGCTTGTTCACCTAACAATAAGAATGGTTAAGCAATGCCACGGAGGAGCACTTTGCTCGTACCTGCGAATCAGGATGCTGAAAAGTGCGGATGCACACTGGCGGTGAGATATTCCATAGCTTTACTGTGTGATCATACCCGCCTGAAGCAAGGATAGAACGGTCTTCCGGCTTCTCTGGAACCTTGAGGGACTGAAGCTGCGTCAAATTGTCAGGTACATCCTGCAAATGCAAATGGCGTTTTTCCACATTATTCCTGCGAATTTGATAATTCATTTAACGTCAGCTGTAGGCTAGAACGATATAAAACATGGCATACTCAGAATACTGCAGAACAGCCATTGTACTGCAAACTATTTATAATTTCGAACAAGAACTGCCTGGATATATAAGGCTCTGTTGTGATTGCGTTGTAAACATGCGAACAAACATCAAAGCGAAAGTCAGGCTTTAAAATGCAAGAAAAGCGAGTCTTTTGGAAAACGCGTCGAGTTGCAGCTGATGAATGCGCCTAAAAGCTGCTGAACCTTTTAAATCGCTGCCACACCAACAATTTCCAAAAGTGCTAAAGGAAGAGTCGTATAGAGCAAAGCTTTCTAGCTACAAAGAATGCATCGCAATTTTAAAATAAATTGCCTTGCCACTTATTCTATCAATATGCATTGTAAAAGAATCCGTAATGTCGATGTTTAACGCAACACAGACACGGCGCCAGCGAGTAAAAACTTGAAGGCGTTAAACTAGTTTTGAGAGACCCTTCCGCATGAGTTAGGACGTACTTTGTCGCTTTATCAAGCTCGTGCAATCATAAAAATCATGAACTCACCATTGATTATTACTACAGCTGCCCTGAGCTGTCATAGTTCCATATTGATTGAAATATACCACTTGCTACAGTAAAAGATTCGCACGGGTAAAGAAGTACAATACTTTTAGTCGACGCAAATGAAATTAACACGTAGTTTGAACGGAATTTTCTTGACGATACAATTAAGTTAGCAAGTCACAGCCTAAGCAATCAGATTAGCATAACGTGTACGTTCATATTCTGCTCGTAAGGCTTACATGCAATTGTTACTGTTGAAATCAATGCAGAATTGGAATAGCTCAAAGTAATGACTCTTAGTCTTACGAAACATGAGCAAAGAGGCCAGGAAGTTAAGCCACCCATCTCGGGCGCTCTCTTACGCACCTAGCGCATTTCAAACGTCGTTGTTAGGTGACTTCCTGAAGTTATCCCCTTCCTTATCTTCTTCGCTTTACCCTACCGCCTTGCATGCATAATTCGATGATGTAGAACTTAATGGGTTACACAGTAGACACATGGGTATCTGCTGTATAAGTTTATCGCTTAAAAAGCGAAAGCTTTATTTGCTAGCTGCAAACTGGGGTACAGTTCCATTTCTCCGCATTAGCGCCGCTTTTTAATGCAAACAGTTTTCGCATTTCCTACCAATATTGGGTAACTTTGGCGACTTCAGCCATTGTATATTCAACGCCAGGCAAGTTGCATTTACTTGCAATTGTACCTGCATAGTTCAGTAGTCGACAGTTGGACGTCAGAGGTGGAAGAGTGGGCGATTTTTGATTTGTAGTAATGCAAATTTGATTGTTGTTTCGTTTTAAGCGCTACGACCATTTTACTAGTCCAATTTCGACGTACGATTGTTTTACGAAGTCGTTCTCATTCCAAATTGTCAATTTGAGTTAGTTTCGAAAAGCACTGCCGTTTCTCTCTCCTTTACTGTACCTCGGGAACTAGTCGAAATCCCATTGCTTTATTTGCTTGAAATCGCAGTGCGAGCGTTGTCCGTGCGAGACAATGTTCAACAGACCTACGTTAGTGTTTTTGAAGAAATGGGGTTGGCAAGCAAGTCCAAGCATTTGCTGGAGACTGGCAACGCTGCCTACGGTTTCCTCCAACTCTTATTCATCTTCACCCTGGCGCTCATGCTTGTTAAAACCTGAAGTTGGCGAAAGGAAATTATCCGCTACAAGCCAACCTCCAAAACCAAGTGCACCTGACGATACGCAGCAGAAAAAGGAAAATAAGACTTTTAATCGAATCATGTGGAGTGCCGTTGCCGTCTTGACCGGTTCCGTTTTGTACTTCTTCATGAGCGACTCATTCAAACTGGGTAAGTCGGTTCGCGAACGCCAGAAGAGCTCAGCATCCGACGATGAGGCGAGCAGCGGGAAAAAGCCAGCAAATGCCCATAGATACAAATTGTCATCCGGTTCGCACGTAAAATTACCCGACAAAGTTCCCTACTTGCTCATTGGTACTGGAACTGCCAGCTTCTCGGCGGCTCGAGCTATTCGAGGTTTGGATGCAGAAGCTAAGGTGCTCATTGTCGGTGAAGAAAGCTACAAGCCTTACATGCGCCCTCCGCTATCCAAGGAGTTGTGGTTTACAGAAGACCGGCAGCTAGCGCGAAACTTAAAGTTCCAACAGTGGAACGGTCGTGAACGGGACATTTACTTCGAGCACGACGAGTTCTATATCGACCCGGCTAATCTGGATAACCAGGAGCATGGCGGCATCTCGGTTGTTAATGGCCGGCGAGTGGTCCGCCTAGATGTCATTGATCACGTGGCACACTTGGACAACGGCCAAAAGATCGAATATGGCAAGTGTTTAATTGCCACCGGTGGATATCCCAAAGTTTTGGACGAAATAGCCGAAAGCGACCTAAAGGAGGGTCGTCACTACACCCTTTACAGGGACGTGGCTGATTTCTTGCGCCTTGAAGAAGTGTCAAGGCGTTCAAAGTCCGTGACAGTCATTGGAGGAGGCTTTCTGGGCACCGAGCTGGCATGCGCGTTAGCTAACCGTGGTCAAAGTTCCGGTCTTGAGGTGATTCACACATTTCCCGAAGGCGGCTGCCTGGGTAAGGTATTGCCTCGCTATTTAAGCAACTGGGCAACAGAAAGGCTAAAAGAACAACATGTCAAAGTATTACCAAGCGTGCAGCTCAAGAAAGCTACCTTAGAGCATAATAAAGTGGTGCTACATATGAGCGATGGACAAGCTTTGAAAACGGATCACGTTATTGTCGCGGTCGGTTTGCAACCTAACGTTGATTTAGCGGAAAGCGCTGGCTTGGAGGTGGACCCCAACAGTGGCGGCTTTCTTTGCGACGCAGAGCTTCGCGCCAGAAGCGACGTCTGGGTAGCAGGCGATTGTTGCAGCTTTTACGACATCAAGTTAGGACGAAGGCGGGTCGAACACCACGATCATGCCGTAGTTAGTGGTCGGCTAGCCGGCGAAAATATGACCGGCAAACAGAAGCCTTACTGGCACCAATCAATGTTCTGGTCTGATTTGGGCCCAGAAGTGGGATTTGAAGCAATTGGCATAGTCGATTCATCCCTACCAACAGTTGGCGTTTTCATGAAAGCATCAGAAGAGGACACGCCGAAAGCTCTTGTACGCGCAACTGATGAAGGTGTCAGGTCAGAGACAGAGGCTCAAGCAGAAGCCTCAGCAGCAAGTGAAGAACAACCGCCCAACAATGCAGATGCTGCTAGCTCAAGCGACGATTATGGTAAAGGTGTCATTTTTTATTTGCGAGGGAAACGTGTTGTCGGCGTTGTTCTTTGGAACGTTTTCAATAGAATGCCCATAGCTAGAAAGCTTATAATGGAAGGGCGGGAACACGACGACTTTAGCGAAGTGGCTAAGCTGTTCAATCTGTACGGTTCGCTATCAGAGAGCGAGTAGCTTTTACAGACGACCATTGGCCTTACACTACCTTAGGTATTGTCACTCAAGATTTGAAATATGCTGCAAAGCGGGGCCTTAACTTAAAAGGACCACACTGATTGGTCTTCCTTAGTAAAGCTCTGTACCGCGACGATTTGATCTTAAGCTTCTTTGTACAGGAAAAGCTTTTGCACTTTTCTTTTATTCGAAGACGCTTTGATTAGTCGTCTGTTCTCCAAATTAAACGTTATCGCGAGATTGCCAAGCATACGCAATGCGTATGCTCATACCGGTTTTGCCTTATAGCTGAAATGAAGCTCAAGAGCAGAGCTGCTAGGAACAGGTATTTTTGTTATTTAAAAAATTCCATAGAATTGATTTTGTTGAAAACAGGTTTTTAAAAATTTCGTGAAATGTTTAATCCAGTTCGTCGTGGTCACGGTAAACATAAGAACGGATAGGTATCGATAATACTAACGAATGCAAGCATTGTTAGTACCGTTTATTTGCTCGATATAGAGAGAGAAGAACCCGTGATGACAGTTGGAACAGAGGACTAACTCTTCTAATTATTAATATTAATCAACGTCATGAATGTTGCGAGTTAGTATGAAAGCTAAAATCACGCTAACAAACAACGTAGCCATCGTTACGTAAAAGATAGTGAACAAAGGGTTTCCTATGCCAAAGTAAAGTTCACCTAATCCTGGCAGTCTACCTCGACAGCCGACATTGTATATACGCGCTGCCCATTTGCGTTCCTTTTCATCATCCCATGTTAACCTACAACGTAGTAAGCAATGTAACAACACGAACCTTGAGCTTTCAAAATTATTAGATAAAGGAGCCTGCAGATCATCTTACCGTATGAAAGCAAAGACGAAATGGGAAGAATTTACCTATCGTATAGCAAACCAACGTTACAATCGGGCTTTTGCTCTTTGCAGCAGCTTTTGGGTACGAACTCGACTTGAGCAGATTCGTTATAGTGTACTGCGTCGACTTGCTTGACGCCCCAATTTGTACTCTCCAACCAGAAGAGTATAGTTAGGTAAGTTGCAGTGTTGTTATTGTTAGCTAATGTGCTTGCGTTGTATCCGCAGCATTTTTTCTCCTTTTGAACTACGTCAACGGCAAAACTCCATATGTCAACGTTCCTCCCTGAACCGTACAAGCGGCGCAAGCCAGTCTGAGAAACGGTGGAGCGTCGAATTCAGCGCAGGGAGTATGCGTTTACCTCGTAAGCCCATGTGACGTAGTTATTACGAGTTTCTTCAGCGATCGCGAACGTAAGAATTAGCGCCACTATTCCACCGATCACAACGGGAAATAGCAAACAGTAGCAGTATAGCTTAATCTGTAGTTTATTTTCCGTAACAGCTCCGTTGAGTCCTTGTAAACTTGCCATCATCAGGTAGACTGCAAAACCGAATATCCCAACGCAAACGTAGGTCTCCTATTTGAGAAGAAAAGAATTATTGAAAACACAAATCCAGAAGTAACTATTAATAGTTAGGCTATTATGAAAGCTTTTTGTTCAACGCAGCTTTCGGGATTACCCTTTTCCCGCTCTCAGCGTCAGCGTTAAAGACGTGGAGACGCTGAAGGCGTAAAAGGTTTCTGAAAGCTGCGTCGGCTAAAAGGCTGCTTGGAAGCTAATTGCAAAATTAAAGCGTCAAACAAAAATGAGACAGCTTCATATAATGGATAGGTTTTTCAAGGCCTTATGGATCATTTGCAACGTAGGGATGTATAATCATGTTAAAGGTATTAGTAACTATGGTTTGGTTCTACTTAAAATTTCTATACCTGAACACGTTATGCTAACAGTTGAATATGTATTTCGAAAACAGCTAAGGAAGATAAAAGATAAAAAACTGTTAGCAAAATGTTTTTCTCTTACCAGGGAATAAGACGGCGTTAGCATGGCAATTATGTCATTGTCGGTTACTTTTACTGGATCGAAGATAGCTCTGTATTCCATAACAACTTTACTGGCCACATAGGCCATATATGCGCAAAATCCTATCGTAGTAATGCACGTCACACATAGGATGCCTCGAAGAAGAATAAGCGCGCATTGGTTGCGTGACTCGCGGCTACTTTCGTCTTGGAGCATGAACTTAGCTTTGTCGTAATAGCGAGTGATAACTTGCCGAGGTAAAAACTTTTTGTGGCGACGCTTAGAATGCTCTGAAACCAAATAAACCTATCTGGGACCAGAAATTCGCCAACCTACCTTTGCCACTGCTCATAGATGACCTACGAATAGTATGCTTCAAGCGTCGCTTGAATAATTCATGAAGCAGATAGTCTAAAATTGTTGGAACAAAAGGACGACAGAAATAATTGTCAGACAATTATCCAGACGTATGTATTATCCATATTAACGTAGCATATTGTCTTTTTGGTCAATATAGAGAATAGAAACAACTGTAGTTTGATTAAAATGATCAAAAGAACATACAGTTACTTTAAACACATCTACAGTAAGATTTTCATTTAAAATCATGCCTTGCCCATTTACCTTCCTTACTGCTAGCAGCAAAGAGAGTATTCATAGTAAACAGCGTAATCTTCTTAGGATCCTTCGTTGACCTTGAACGCTTAGTCATCCTAGAGCTCAGAAACGTCAAAGGTCATATGGAGTGTTAAAATACATGTTAGATAAAAATTTAAGAGCACAGGTTTACTCTGCGACTCATAATAAGCCAATTACGGAATTCTCAGAAATTCTGGGCAAACCTAACATAAAGGTTTATGCAAGTTCAAGTTGGACTAAGGATGGAAATGTAGGTCTTGTCGAAGTGCTTTCTGGAGTGTACGGCAGCTTTAACGCAGGTGAAAGAACGGGAAATTTTAAGTTCTTGTTGATCGCGATGGGCGTATGCCACCATAGCCGACTGGGCGATTAGAGGATGTCTATTGCTGGCAACAGTCGATTATTGGTTAAATAGGAGTCCACTTTCGCATTAAGCCTACGTGGCATACACTCATCGTGACAAACAGAGGACTGTGGCCAATAGGAATTTAAATTTTCAAATAGCTTCACCTGCATTCAGTTAACGTACTGTAAATTGCGGGGCGCGTTTCGACAATTCCCGAAAATCTTTCCCCATGAGTAAACTAACATAAATGCTTTTAAATGGGACGTAACAACAAGACAAACGCAAGCTAAACTCCATGTCATGGCGCAGGGAAAGATTTGCGCAGTTGTTCCATGGAAGTGCTTATGCTCCCATCATGCGATTCTAGAAATGAGATAACAAGGGGTCTTGTTTCACAGAGCTCAGCAAACAACCCAACGTGGCCCACACGGTGCAGGTTCCTTCCCATAAATGGTCACCATTCTTGTCTGCGTTCACGGACAAGTACGCTGGCCATCCTGTTGTGCCCCTACCTAAGCCTAAGCAGAAACGTAATCCTTACGCACGGTAGCGCGCAGATGGGTATAGGCGTAAAAATGACTCAACAGGCTTTGTGCTAAGCTATTAAAGCATCCGCACGTATTTGTCAGAACTTTCTGCCTCACTGCGCAGTATCGTGAAGGCAGGATGTGTTGAATTCATAAAACTGAATTTAGGATTTGGGCTACAAGCACTAAGAGTTGGCGCAGAAGCTTTGCTGTTGCTTAGTCGCATGAATGGTGTCCTGTGAGTCTTAAGTGCCCTGCGTCAAAACGTGTTAAGCAAAACACCCTGCATTTGAACGACAGAGTTCACGAGAAGGATGTAGAGAGATTAGTATGCTTTGCGTCATATGATAGAATGAATGTTAATTTGCACGTTAGACCTTGTTGCTTCGATGAACGTGCGTTTGTGATGAGTCACATTCTACCAAAGGCTAGTAGGCAGAATGAAATATTTAGCAAGTCCATTGTCCGTCTTGTTCAACCAGTTCTGGAAACAAAACACTCTTCCTGTCAGGACGGTTGCCACTGTCAGCATCGTCTCGTGATGAAAAAACCTTGGACAAAACGACCAAGTAAACAATGGCTCACGCTACTGCATAACCTCATTTTCTACAAGTTACTCACGTCATATTATTGCTATTGTTACTAACAATAACAATAATTATGTTAGATTACTCACACGGTGACCAAACAAAAAAGTAAAAACTGTTTAGGCGCAAAATTCTGTAACTCGGCAACCTTACCAAAGATAAAAATTTTAAAACGCATACAATAAGCACTTCAAGTATTCAAACCTGATTGGCTACGCGCGCCCTATTTCCATGTAGGGAAAATGCAGCGAACTAAATCTTCGCGTAAAGATCAATCTATCTTTGCATCCTAAGCGAATCAGGAAGTCAGAATTTTTTTAGGACTTAAAGGTGGTGAGAAAACAGTAAAATAACAATTAAAACTGGTAATTATATCTACGCTGAATTTAGTTAGTATGTGCAGTTTCCTTGGGTATACTTTACCCCATGCAATGGCGAGGGCACTGTCGCTTTTACGCTGAGGTTGCTTCGCCGTAATTCTTGCGCGATCGGTTGGGGAATTGAACGGACAACCACAAAGTGACAGCACCAATCCAAAGGAGATGGACCAAGAGATTTAAAGCAACAACAAAGAAGTGAACGTTCGTGAATTAACGACAGCGCCCTTGGCCGCTATTGCATAGGTTAAAGTACACCTGTGGTTGGCGGTCGGTCGCTAAAAGACAAGCTTGTCCTAACTGTGCGCCCCGATTAGCGCGCAACTTGACAGGCGTCAAATTGAACGCGGCATCAAGTTGATCACGGCGTCAAGTTAAACAGGTCCTAAAAATAGTTACCTAAAAATTGCTTTAAAATTTTTCTTATAATTTTAATCTTCGTCGCATCCACTCTTAGCTTGCTGGGTTACTCATCTGTAAACTTTTGACTACAAAGCTTGCTTTTCATTATTACTGTAGTTTACGGAGGTGTGATTTCTTGGTCTTCAATGACAAGTCGGTTTGGTTTGTCGTTCCGTTTCGGTTTTGTTGTCAATCCGGCCGAAGTCACTTCTATTTGAGCTTTCCGTTTAGCCGAGACTAGTTTAGCTTTTGCTTTTCGTCTATTGGGCGCGGACTAGCGTCTCGTGGTCTCTGTTCGCTTTCACTTCATAGAAGCGCAGGGCGTTTCTTGTTCACTGGCTTTTAACTGCCGCTTAGTCGAGTTTTTGTTTCAGGCTTTCGTTGAAAAGGATGGCTAGCTCCGAAAGCGAATCTGTTGACTGTCTTAATGATCCGAACCTTTTGCATAGCAACGAGACGGATGACGCATTCGAACCTCTGGTTCACTATTTGGCCGACAAGCCTTTGGCTGTTATTGGACGCGTTAATGCTCTCAAGCATCTTCAAATTGATCAACTTATTTTGGAATCTGAGTTTCGACAGAAAATGCATGACCTTCAGATAGAGTATGGCGCGAAGGAAAAGCCTTTGTTGGACAAACGTAGAGATATCATAGACGGGAGTTATGAACCCACTGCCGGTGAAACAGAGAATTGTATGGGTGACAGCTTAGCCGAAGAAGTGGATGAACAACTGGAAGAGTACAGACAACAAAATCCCAACATAATAGTGAATGAGGCAGTAGTTGGTGTCCCTCTATTCTGGCTTACGGCTTTGCGAAACTGCGATGGAATTGCCGAAACGATCACGGTGAAAGATGAAGCAGCCCTTTCGGCTTTGAAGGACATCAGGTGCGTACTTACAAAAGAGGGCTTCAATCTTTCATTTTACTTTGCTCCCAATGAATACTTCACCAACACCGTGCTTACCAAGGAGTATCTAATGAAAATTGAGGTTGATCCAAAGAACCCTTTGATGTACGATGGACCGGAATTGGTTGGCCGTAAAGGATGCGTCATCGATTGGAAACCGGGAAAGAACTTAACTGTTCGAAATGTTTTCAAAAGAAAGCAAAAGTCTCAACGTGCATGCAGGCCAAATACACACCCAGTTGCTTCCTTCTTTAACTTTTTCGATCCGTCAATTGACCTTTGCCCCGGACAGGAAGCGACTGAGGAGCAAGAGGAACTGTTGTCGGCAGATTTTGACATTGCGAGAACTTTGCGTGAAGACTTGATTCCTCGTGCAGTGTTGTACTTTACCGGCGAAGCAATAGAAGAGGACGAGGATTACGAGGAGGAAGACGAGAACGAAGAATCTGAAGACTCTACGCAAGATTAGGCGCTTTGCCCACGAATGGGGAAGTGGTTCAATCGAAATAAATTGTCTATTTCAGCCGTAGTCGAGTAACTCGTACGTTTTCGCATTTTCATGGCTTCTGCATGAGGCGGCTCGATTAAATAACGTTGCAAACTATTGAAATAAGGCTGTCCGCGCTTGCCAAAATCGCCCATCAACGACTACGGCTGAAATAACGATTTCGACGAAACCGTTAACGATTATTAATGCCATGAATCCATTGCAAAGTAAAAGGTACTAAACAATGACGGTTGAAATATCAGTGAATTTTAAGATTTTAACAAAAATGACAAAACGACGCTTCAACTCTTCCAGCAATACTTTTAAGTACCCAAGACGGTCTAAATGAAGTGTAGGTACTAGTTACAGTAATCTGAAACTGTAAATCCGTTCAAGTAAGCGCTTATCCAACAGTTTTGCCTGCTAGAAATTTTCTTGTGAACTTTCCGCTTTTGTAAACTAGTCCGATCGCTTAATGTTTTTAATTTCGTCTAATTGTCAGCGGTAAGTATGTTGCTTGCCGCTTTTGTTTTTCTGTTTCTGCGGTATCTTAATTTTGAAAAGCAGCTACACAGTCATCGTCAGAAATTTTCTGACCTCCCACGCCGTTCGCTTAGTCAGTAGTGCCGTTCCAAAGTGCTATTTTCGAGTATTTTTGGTGCTTCTATACTCGTGCAGATCCGTATGGGCATAGAAATTGTATAGGCTAAGGATTGCAACTGCTTCAGGTAAAAAGGAGCGATGGAACGACCCGCTTCTCCGGAAAGTGATCCTGTTCGTTTGGATGGTTCGTGCGCTAATTCGATGCTTAAGAACGCGGAAGATCTCAAGTTGTACAGTTACCTCGTTCAGCAACCCAAGTCTGTGCACAAGCGTTTGAACGCGCTTAAACGTGTTCAGCTGGAACAGCTTCAATACGAGGCAGAATTTTGGCGCACGCTACAGCGTCTCGAAAAGCAGTTTAATGAAATGCAGGCAGGCTTGCTGGAGAAGCGACGAGCGTTGATTGAGGGAAAATATGAGCCCAGCGAAGAGGAGGGTACTCCTTGCGCTGGAGACTCTGTTGGTGCTACTATTGACGCTGAAATTTTGCACTTTAAGCAGTCTCTCTGCTTGAATGAGGAAAAGGTCGTTGTTGGGGTACCGAACTTTTGGCTTACCGTACTTCTTAACTGCAGCGTTATACGCAAGACTATCTCAAAGGCGGATGAACAAGCTCTGGCGTCGCTAGTTGACATCCATTGTGACTACATAAGCGAACCAAACGGTTTCGTTTTGTCCTTCTACTTTGATAGCAACGACTACTTCTCAAATGACGTGCTCACAAAGGAGTATCAAGTAAACTGCGACTTGGATATGGAAAATCCGTTCGCTTACGACGGGCCGGAAGTGATCAGTCGAAAGGGTTGCGTTGTCCACTGGAAGCCGGGAAAGAATTTGGCCATAATGGTCAAGGAAACACCCAGCAAGGCAAGCAGGAAGCCGAAAGTGAAGGAAGTTCGAGTCAGCTCCTTTTTCGACTTTTTCGATCCCGACTATGACGTAGCGGTTGGTGACGAAATTGCCAGTACGGTGCGCGAATTTTTATACGAAGATTTCGATATTGCCTTGACGTTACGAGACCGGGTGCTTAGACGAGCTGTTCTCTATTTCACTGGAGAAGAAGTGGAGGACGAAGAGAGCGATGCCAGCGAAGAGACGAACGCGGAGGAGAACTCCAGCGATTCCGAAACTAGTCGAAGTGAATGAATGTTGCGCGTGAAGTTATGTTCACTCTGCCTTTTCCGAATTCGCGTAAGAGTTGTCAAATAATGTTAGCAGTCCTTACGAGCTGACTGTTCTCATCTTAAAACCAGATTTCCAGAACGCCGTATTTTTTCTTCCAAAGTTTAAAGTGGTTGTTTGAGGAGCAAATTGAACAGTTCATTCCTTTGCAGGAATGAACTGTTTTTGAAATGTTTACCGAAATGCGTTTTTTAAATGACAGTCGATTTCAGACGTTTACAACTAAGGTCGCTAAGCAGTTTCTCAACTGTTATCAATGCAGAGGCGGTTTGGTTTGTAGTCGCTACATTTTACCAACATTTGGTGAGACTGCAGACGTGACACAGTGATGACGTTCAATTCGCTTGGTTTGCTTTAGAAAAGATTGCAAAAGCTATACTTCGTTTTCGATCATGCTCGTCTCGAACTCTCACCACTGAAAATGACCCTTTCCCACTTTACTTGTTTATATAGTACAATAAATGTAAGAAAGCATATTAGTGCTCAAAAATGATGCAATCGCCCACTGGCTGCCTTAGGTTAACGCACATTCCAAATTGTGTTGATCGATAACCTGTTGTACTTGCACATCAATTAATACTAGTCTTGAAATATGAATTCCAGCTGACAGAGTCATTAAAGTGCTCCAACTTTGTTAGCCTTCATTTGCTGAGTTTACTACACAAGAATGAGCGTATTTTAAACTGCGATAATTCAGTTTAATTTTGGGCATTGGTTTTTTACTTACACTTCAGCCATTTTACTTTGCCGAATAAAGTAGCAAACGGGTAAATCGTGAAATCACTTGCTAGCTCATTGTTCTGCGCTTTGAAGGCTTTGCGAAATCTGAACTTACCTGCAAACCGCATTATAGTATATTTCCATTTTACTGACACTTGGTCACTTACTTTCAATTTTGGCCCACGCTGAAATGCTTTGTTTTGTTCAATTTTTATCTCGCTCCCACAGGCTAAGCTTTGACGTAGAATGTAAGTGTTAAACGGTCTACGCTGTTGATCCAATTGCTGATAGCAATGTTGTCTAGGTTTAATGGTTGCAATTTGCGCATCGCATCTCGTTTTGTGAATACTAGTTGTTGGAGGCTTTTTTCGAAAGCAGCACTTTTCGTTACCGCTAAGCGACTATCGTTGGTCAGTTGGCAGACCGCAGCTTTAAGCATTCAAACCTGCTAGAATGGGCACATTCAGTGGGAAGTCATGCCGGCTTTTGGTTATGCTGGTGTTGACCTTTAGCTTCTTCTTGGTAGAAATTATTTTTGGATATGTGACAAATTCAACCGCGCTCGTAGCCGATAGCTTTCACATGTTATCCGACGTTCTAGCTTTGTTCATTGCTTTCGTCTGCATGAAGGTAAGTTTGAAATGCAAACATATCGAATTATAGATATATACGCAGATAACATATTTTAAATTGCGCTGCCTTGGATGACGTATTGTTTTCACGTTCACTGGCGCGACCGGTTTGATCGTTCTAATTTTTTAACATCCTCATCAGTTTCTGGGCAATCCGTCAGACGCGTTCAACGCCAACCCATTTTCACGTTTCGTTTGCTTGTTTTTAACTACTGACGACATTATAAACGTACCTTAACTGTTTTTGCAGACGATCGCCTCGCCATCGCACGTATGTAGTAATGGGCCGTTATAATTCTCTAAGTTAAACAGAATCTTTTAGTTTCCACAGCTCTACGTGAATAGCGCAGTAAAGTAAAGATAAAGATTTTTTATACAGGCGCGTCCTTTCTTTAGTATGTACAGATGAGCAGCACGCGCTTTTCGCTGTGCTATATAGATAAGTAGTTAGACATTTTCCTTTGCTGAATATAGTTTCCTTTGGTAGCATAGTAAAGTTTGGAACTTAAGCCTAAAGGAACGGCGAGACAATGCTTGAACTTGAGCGTCCTTAATCTTACGGTTTCTTTCGAATCGATTGCAAAGGTTTTGAACAACTTTTTATTTGGCATTTGCTGCAAAACCGTCTTGTCGTTATTGTCTCTTGTTGAAGTATAGATTTTAAGATTGATATGCAAAAAATTCTCTTGCGAACACCAACCTACAGTAATTATGAGTATGCAGGTAACAAAATGCGGTTTTTTGTCCCCTTTTGGGAAGCGTATTTTCCGTAGCGAACAAACAACCGTTGCCAGTGAGAGATAGTGCAAATGGGTATTTTATTTGCTTATTTTTTAGCGGCATTTTAAGTCGTATTTGTACAAGTACTAGCAACTTTTACTTATCTGCGTTGTGTTTGTTAAACATGCTCTCACACGCGCGGTAGAGTTTATTTTGTTCGTGCTGAGTTGTTTTGCAATCGATTGCTACTTTTAGCACGTAATGCGGCCTACATAAGTGACACTGTTTTCGTAAAAGGTTTAGTCAGCAACCAACAGAGCCATAGAGAAAGGGCTCAAAGCGCAACCTGACTTCTAATGGGTAACCGAATTAGCAGAGACGCGTCAGTTTCGATAAAGTTAATCACTGCGAAAATATTTGTGCGTTGTTTATTTTTCGCCCACCGAGGAAGGGAACAACTAATGCAAAGTGGCATACCTTCTATGGTTAAAGGGCGCATGCGAAAAGGCTAATCAATTCATCAACCTATATGCTTTGCAAGAATTTGTCACGTATGCTGTCTGCATACTGAGAAAAATCGACTATCGTAAAAAGCTGAAAACTGCGAAGCATCTAATAAATGAAAGGCTATATGAGCAAGCAAAGAAATTCTGCAGCCGTATCCGGCTTGTTTAAATCGTTTGCCTTTACACAGTTCGGATTGCATTCCCTAAAGTTGATAATCTCAGTTTCAACTTGTTTCATTTAAGTTTTCACGTCGAAGCCCATCTAGTAAGAATACATTTGGTTGGATTCGAGCAGAGGTCTTAGGTGCCCTTGTTAACGCGGTGTTCTTGCTTGCTTTATGCTTCTCAATATTCATCGAAGGTCTCAAGCGGCTAGTCGAGGTATCATACCTGTAGGCAGATTAATTACGTCCTGTAGCAAGTGTATATTTACAGCCTGAAGAAATTGAACATCCGTTGCAAATTCTAATAGTTGGTGTGATTGGTTTGGTCGTGAATGTAATCGGTATATTCATGTTTCACGGTATCGTCTTTGTCGCTTATGTCAAGCTATTGTGGATGTTGTAATTCGCCTCTTCAGGGCATGCATCGTTGTCCGGACATGGTCATTCGCATGGCAAACGGCTTGTAGCAGCGGTATCCGAACAAGACGAGTTCGAAGGATCAATTGAACAATTAAATTCCTTGTCGGGAGCGCACAATATATCAGTGTTGGCTGAGTCCGTCAAGGGCGACGTGTTTAACAATGTCACAAATGAATCAGCTCGTCGGAAGCGTGATTACAAAGATCCCAAGCTGATTCCGGATGTCAGCCACAGAGGTTTGCAGCCAGTGCGCTTTCTTGAGCTCGGTTTCAGCTCTACCGTAGGATATTTTAAATTTGCTTTTCAAGTGATATGGCTCTTCTTGTTACTTCATTGTAGCAGAGCTGTAAAATGCAGTCTGTTCATAAAATTGACGAATTCGCAAAAGCCGTACTGCTTGAACTGAAAGGAAAAGGCTGATAGAACGCTGCTACCGAAGAAATTTGATTTTCAAGAACATTTTTTCAAAATATTATTTATTGCAGAGATTACCTCTACGCAAATGAACATGCATGGCGTCTTTTTGCACGTTCTTGGGGATGCCTTCGGGTCAGTAATAGTTATACTGAATGCAATTATTTGCTGGCAAGTTGACAGCGTTACCCTTCGCCGGTACCTCGATCCAAGCCTAAGGTAAGCTCAAATTTTGGCCAATTGAGCGCATTTGAAATTTAACTTTCAGCTTATGCCTCGCGCTGATCATAACATGTACAACCGTACCACTGCGTATGCATGGCATATCTGTCGAGTTGACTGTACGAAAGTGCCTCTTTGTATTTCAGTGAAGGAGTCGGCCTTGATTCTACTCCAGACGGTACCAACTCACATCAACGTTGACCAGATTCAGCTTAAGCTGCTGCATTCGGTCAGTCCATTTCGCTAATCGAGAAAGGGTGAAGACTGGTCAACGAAGCGCTTTTGTTTTTCTAGATTGACGGTGTACTGGCGGTTCACGAGTTGCACATTTGGCGGTTGGCCGGCAATAAGATAATCGCAACGGCGCATATTCACTGTAGAAACTTGGAAGATTACATGAAAATAGCGGAAAAGGTGAAGGAGTTCTTCCATCGTGAGGGCATACACTCAACTACAATTCAACCTGAATTCGTTGAAGTATGTTTATTCGTCCGTTGTCTCTTAGAATTCTTATTTTCTTCTTATCAGCTGGCGGACGTGAAGGCACCTCAAGAAAAGGTGAGCTGTGCCTTGGAATGCCCTGGTACGAAGAAGGAATGCGCTCCGAGCACTTGCTGCGGTCCGAAGACTAATTCTGCAGGCAATTCCCCTTCTCCCGGTGTGTCTCCACCCAATGTATCGAATACCTCTGCAAACTCGAGAAGTCGCCGAAACCGTTCGTGAAACGGGCATCATTTGTAAGGGTATAGATCATGTGACTGCCGCGCCAAAGTGGCTATTTGCAGGGCTGTTGCGAATAGACCATCGTCCAGATTTGTTAGCCGTTGTCGAACGAATGTATCTTAATCTTTTTTACTGCTCTGTTTTTAATGTCTGCTCGTTCTCAAAGCGCGTGACTTGAAATGACAATTGAGACAGGTTGCTTCTTTCGTAATTATATTTTTCTTTTAGCTATTTGATTGTTCGCAGGTAGGTAGCGGAAAATGATTGATACACGCAGCAGCGGTAGTACAGACACGGTTGCGCAGATGCGCTTGTCTTACTAGACTTCTTTTTCGTCATTTGAGGGCGGTTGGCACTTTAAACCGAATTAATCTTTGTTCTAACAATTCTTGTTTACCTATTTTGGCTTACCTGTGTTCAAATTGCTTGCTTTGCTTGACGTCATCCTTTCTGCTTTGGTTTGCTGAAACATTATTTGTAATTTGAACAAACTATCGAAAGGTAAAGCTTTTACGATTATAGGTCTGTTCTTATTTTATTTTCCCGTCTTTAGTTCAAGTTTTTAAGGTTACCAGGTAATACAAATGTTTTCTTGATTTATTTCTTAGTGCAGTGCTGCTCCGCAGCCTAATATTGGGTTGGGTCACCTGAAGTTGCCAAAATGTTGTATTCAAGATGTGTCAAATTTTGGCAACTTCAGGTGACCCAATCTAATAGATGCAGGGTTGACAGCGCTCGTTTCTGCGTAGCATGTAATAAGTGTAATTGGCAGAGTTGGTTGAAAATTGCTAGAAGAATCAGAGCGAGTAGTTGCTGGTTAAAAAATTAAATTTTTTTCCGGCCACGTACGCCTACTTGTTTTTCTTCATGAGGTGAAAAGTTGGGCGAAAGTTTACCCCAACGTTTTACCCCGTGCTTTAGGTGCAAGTTTGAAGGAATTTGATAGCTTGCTTCTACTCCTGTGAGGGTAAACGCAATCGTAGAGCAACTGCAGCACTGCCCGACATATTATTGGTGACACTGAATCTCCGTCGTCCATTCTGGCTGAGTAGTGATTGCAGATCACCTAAGATTAGGTTTTCAAATTGCGAGTAGACTGGATATGAGTGCTGACGCATCGTACCAGTGAGGAAATAACGTCAACAACGTTTATCTGTCGATATACACTCTTTCCAGTCTGTATACCTTCCATGTAAGAAGTCGTTAGTGCTATTGGGGAGAACTGCAACTAATTAATGCAATTCTTATTTGTTCACGACGTTTGGAGCTATTTTTAAGCACGGTTGTCCTTTTACCAATGCTATGTAAAACATTTTTAAAATCAGTCATGCTATACCTTCCCTTTCCAAGTCGTCTTCTTTTCGACAGTGCTTAGTACCGCATTAATAAGTAATAGTTTTGTATACACTGTTATGTATCGTCTTTTAAAGTGGCTCGTGACTCCTCTTGCGTGCTTCAGTGAACAACATTGCTGTTACGTCGGTGATCAGGAATGACGACCGGAAATTTATCGTAAAACGAAATAGAAACTGGAATGTGTTGATAAATCTTTGAATTTATTCCTATCCCTTACGTTGACAGCAACACGGTGGGAAAAGAAAAAAGTATCATCACTTCAGTGCATTACAATCCCGGAAAGTTGCTTTCGTCATTTCTAGCCATCCTTTAGCTGATGCCTTATCAGGCGTTTGCAGGCAACGATTAGATATGCAGTTCGGGTTGAATAATCAGCCAATCAAGTTTGAGCAATTTGAATTTTGAACAAACGCTGACACTGAAAATTAGCATGCGCTCTGTGTGCTCTTTAATCGAGGCATTCTAGCGATATCAGGTTTGCTTTACGATGAAGCGTCGTCGAATGGCAGTTTCAAAAGTTGGCATTTGCGTAAAACTGATTATTGTTTCCTCTGATCGATCGATGCGCTTAAAACCACAGTAGTTATCAGTTCGCTTTTTCACAGCAGACATGCAATTTAGCACGTTCGCTAGTACACGCGATGTGCCATTATGTGGCTGGCCTACTTCCAGTTGGGATGGCGGTAATCTAATCGTGAATAACGTATGATCCTTAATAATCATTTGTAAAAGACCTTCACGTTCTTGTGGGCGTCCGCTTTTCAAGTTACTCTCTACCGTATCTTTATTAATAAAAAATTTTTCCGTATTAACTGCTTAAGAATAAAAACAACCGGACAGTGGTGAAAGCTGTGGGCAGTGTAGGGGAAATTTCGATCTAATCGATGGCGAGACTGATTTGAAAAATTTGCGACGGCTGATACCAGCCGCGTCCTCCACAGAGTATCTGTGATTAGCGGCGAACAATAATCATCCGACTGCGCCTCTTCAAATATGAATTCAATGCATTGGGGAACATCTAACCATGGGACCCACGGGTCCAGGCTGGCGAAAGGCATACTGCCACTTTTGGTCCCAGTTGGCTTAGCAGAGTACAGCGCTCATTGTCGCCACATTCCTTTGGTGATTCTGCGTTACAAAGCTTCAAGCATAATTCTTCAGCCTAAACGTTTCAAGATGTTAGAGATTGAAAATGTAGTATAGTGCTGTACTTTGGCAGTCTCCTTCTTGTCTAGCTTTTCGATTTTACTTGGATAGCGAATCGTGGTTTTCGCGGTACGAGGATAAATTTTAAAATAGTAGTTTGTATCTGGCTTCAGTCCGCCAACAGTAACCTGGCGTTGTGGTTCCATCACCAATACTTTGAACCAGTTACGGTCCACCATCGTTGAGTTATTGGTGTAGAGCACCAGCGAACTGACAACGTCATATTGCTCAAGCAGATCCTCTGGAAATGTCCAACGAAGGCGTGCTGCCGTGGGACTAAGTCGCTCAGACCATAGAACGGTAGTAGTCAAGGCCACTTTATCCGCAGAACCTGTAGAATATTAGATATGCATGAATGAGTAGAAGAAATGCGAGTTGAATTCTTGTTTCCTTGCATGAGGGAGCGAAATAAAATGAACATATCAGTGCATGCTGAAAGGAACGAAGAAGTAAGGCAGTTGAAGATCTTAATGCATGAATCAACTATCTGTTTTGAAAGGCTTCAAAGTAAAATGACGTTCCGGAGGATGACCACCAAGAATGAAAATGGCTCAGCATGAACAGGTTTGAACGAGCTAACTGCCTACCATAGCTGAGCGGTAACCTGTCTTGCGTAGCCTTCGCCTATTCCACGGCTGTGCTTACCTGTGATGTTGGAGTTTTCTTCCCGCTTACTTTGTACATACGATTCTGCTTTCAACGGTTGAGCTTGAATCAACGTGGCAACGACCGAATTAGGCTGGTAGTTGGGAACTGCGTAAATTTGGCTTCAAGCTTAACTAAGAATTCAGAACAGCTGGCCATACCCGAATGTTTGTCGCTGACGATGAGATTCCGTTTCATAGGCAGTGTTCGTACGAGATCTTGCGTTGTAAGCAGGCAAAAAGACAGCAAACTAATTAACCCCAAATACAGGGGATGCGTAGAGAACGTATGAAATGTTTGCACTCCAGTTTTCATGGCAGAAGATCAGAAAAACAGTCAGCGTTGAACACAAGGCGCTTCTACCGGATGTAGCCTGTGCCAACACGAGTAGGCCATGCTGACGGGTAGTTCTAGAGCAGCCCTTCCGTTAGAGGGAAAATATGGATGCGCAGTGTGTGAACGCTGAGCTGCTGACGAGCAGCCAATGTGGATGGACGGAAACCGGATCCTCTTCGTCAGTCAGTGATGACAGCGCCAAGTTGAAATCTTTTTCAGACGCTGCGTCTGCTATGGCTGGACAAACCGTCAGCTATTGGTTTTGAATAAAAGTTAGTAGGTTTCAATAATTCATGAGGCTGTTAACTTTGCAAGTTCCATTCGACCGAATGATCCCATGCCATGTTTCTAATGAATCGCAAGTTCTCTGTTTTAAACGGGCAGAAGAACTGAGCAAACCGGATTAACGTCTTTTGTCACGACGCGTTCTGACTTTCATTCAACCGGTGTAATGGGAAACAGGCGGCAGCAAGTTTCAGCCTGTTGGTCCATGGGTGTTCAGACATAATCAACGCTTTGTCGGACTCGTCAGACGCAGCAATCCAAGTGATAAGTGATTTTTCAACTCTCGCATTTGATAGCTGTATTTCGTGCTGGTCATCTTGACCTTCGCGTTGCGTATTGCAGGAAATGAAACCAGCTGGAGCTACACACGTTCCTGGGCTTTGTTGGGATACTTCTTTGCGATTGTTCTTGCTTCTTCTTAAATAGATGCTCTTCTTGAAACAGCTGAACAAATTCAGTCCGTTGCAAGTGGCCTTGGCGATAATAAACAAAGTTTTATCTATGTTTACGGTTAAATGGATTAGCCACTGCCAAGGTTTCTGAATCCGTGTTGTGAAGTGTGCCTACTAAATAAGAAGTCACGTGATGAACTAAATGCACCCTGATTGCCGAAAACTCAGATTCTTCTACACTATCGCTTGCAGTATGTGTCAGCAGTTGACGTACTTGCATTTGTAGTACCATCATACTGAATGAACCCAGTTGGCTAATCAACTGCATCCTCACAATTGTAACCAATGCCTATAACTAGTCAGCAGCGGTAAAGGTACAGCATAACATTTTTTATTCCTAGAAAGGTGTCATCCCATTAATAATGATTTATGGTTGCCGGATTTTTTAAGCTTAGCAACTATTTGAAATCAGAAGTTTTTTGCGACCTATTGTCGTACGTACAGGTCAGCGTATTTTATGAATGTGAAGAATGAATTTGTGAATGTCAAAGGCACGCCACCTAGTAGTGGAAATGTGTTTATTTTCCGTTGTCTCTTGCAACGGCACCGAAAGTTCAGTGACGGCTTAGAGAACCAAGATCATGGAACGTTAACCTCGAAAATGGAACTGCAACGGCCAAGCAAAATAATCAGGCTGCGATTCCTTGCTGAACAAGTGACGCGTTTGGTCATTGATCTTCACAATAAATTGGTAAACCCAATTGAAATCACGTCAAACAATGTTACGGGGTCTTGTTGGTCGTGCTCCTCACCGTCTGAGAAATGCAGGTTCCTTTCTGTTTTAGCATGCGGCCATCCTGTTATGCCTTTGCTGGCTAGCATGCCGGCTATCCTGTTCTGCTCTTACCTAAGCCAAAGCCAAAATATAAGCCCCATTTTTAGGCTTTGGCTTAGAAAAGGGCAGAACAGGATGACCTGCAAAGCTACAGTACGACAAAAATCAAAGAAAGAGAATACTGGCTGCAGCATACCGATGAGCTATGATCTGTAAGGCAGAACTGCAATGCATTGTTCTTCTTCTCCTTCCTGCTGCTGGCGTACCCACTGACTGAACCGAATCGCGGACTCTAGTCTAAACAAGGTACGGCTACGTCCGCGTAGAATGTTGGAAAAATAATATTTTCTCCTTCCTGTAAAAGAAAGCGTACGAAGCCATAAGCTGAAAATTTAATCCTTTGTACACTGCGCAACGCAAATGAAAACAAAGAACGGCTGTGACCTAATTGGCGCCACAGCTTGCAGGTTCAACAGAATAGCGACAACGTAACTTGATCCGCCAAGCCAAAGGACAAGCTGGCCATTTGGCCAAGCTGCAACTTGACGTAAAGGCAACAATTGAAATGGGTGGCGTTGGTGCCATTCTGTCGCCCAACAAAGACGGAAACGAAAAATTCAAAACTCGCTACCGCTGATGCAATCTGTTCATTGAATCGGCTATAGCCAGTTTGGCAGACGCAAGTCGTCCCGAGGAATCGTAGTCAAACAGTCTTTGCCGACCGCTGGAGTCTGTCAAATTCTTCAGAAGACAGGTATTGTCCACGTAGGAGAAAAATAGGTTACCCAACGGATGAGCACCGGATACGCTGTCCACCATACGATTAATGGGATTTAAATTCAGCTTGAGCTGCTTCCCTTCCGGTATTTCAATCGTGATTTTATTTTGTTTCTTTCTATTGATAAAAATTTGTATCCCATCCGCGTCGGTCACTCTGATTAGTTTTCCATAGCTCGTATCCAAGTGATAGGAAAAATTAAACAAGTGACGCCCGTTGACTGAATCGCGCGTGAACACATGCTGACCAAATTCGTTGAAAACGAAAACTTCCGACGAACTGTGAGACTGCATGTGGTACATATGGTCTACTGGATCAAGTACTGGCATAGGAGGTCGAAGAGCGCGAATCTTCAGACTTCCCTGATCCACAATGTATAGCGTATCTGCTTCATCATATGCTAAGGCAACTGGCTTGCTGAGATGCGCCAACGAGGCAAGCTCAGCCTCCTGATCGCTGCAGGGGCAATTCCTCTGATCGCAGCTGCAACTATGCTCTCCTCCGATTGTACGAAGTAGCTGTCCGTGAGAGTCGAACATCCGAACCCGATGTAATTGCCTATGATCCGTCTCGCTGACGGCAATGGTACCCGCTTTGGACACAGCCACTGAGGTGACGCTTTTCAAAATCGTCATTCGCCTAGACGTGCTGTCCTTGGGATTCTTAGAATTTGAACAGTGCGACGGCACGCCTTGTAGTCGCCTGACCAAATTGATGTCCGGAAGATATTCATACAATACATCGGAATCTAGAAAAACTAATCGCCGTCCTATGAAGTCGTAGGCTAATTCTGTTGGCCACGACAAGTGAAATTCAGTGTCCACAAACTGAGTCGAGCAACTCGAAGGAGCTGAGCTTCCTGAGTCACTGTCTCCATTTGCGCTGCCATCAATCAATGTTTTGATCAGGCCGTCTACAGTGACCAGACGAATTCTCGCTTCGTCAGCAATGAACAAATTGCCGTAGGCATCAAAGGCAATTCCTTTGGGATAGTTGAGCTTTGCTATTTCTGCTGGTCCACCGTCCCCACAAGTTTCCCCAACGAAGCACGCTTCACCGGATCCAATAACTGGCTCATAGTTGGTCAACGAGAGGTCAGAGGTAGAAGGAGGTGAGAAAACGCGTACGATTTGTCTTCTTGAAGGCAAAGCAACGTACAAGTCACCAGAAAATGGATGCACGGTCAAATGGTATTGCTGGGCAACATCGGCAGCCCTAAAATAAAAGAATGCTTAATAAAGTAGTAATACCAAGTGCGAGAAACTTTTGCTCAGCCCACTTAATATTAAATCGGTAATATGCTGTAGCATGGAGCTCACCCAAGTTGCAAAACCGTTTGCATCATTCCATTGGGTGACCACCTTCGAATTAGGTAATGATCACCCACATACAGACTTCCATCCTTGCTGGAAGCCAAGGCAGTTGGCATATAAAAGCTGACATCTTGCATTGGCACATTGCAATTGGAGCAATCTATTTCACGCTGCCTACCCATTCCCAGGAAATTGACGAGTAAGGGTTCTTCTTCCTTGAAGTAAAGTACCGAGCCGTCACCTTTTTCCAGTATTCCGTTGTTAACATCCAAGTGATGGTGAACGTTCAAATTTAAGCCACCAATATCGCTAGTGCTAGACTGGACACCGTTAACCTTCACCAGTGATCTAAGCCATAGGGGCTGTTGACATCCGGCATAAACGTAGCCAACAGCCACGCTAGCCAGGACCAACCCGTAGACCTTTTGCTTGTACGCATTTAGCATATCCCATTGGAATGTGTAGGTCAAGTTTGGCATGGGTGACAATACCTTGCTGAAGTGAACGCCCTCTACAGCGATGCTCAATTTGATCAGCCTAATGTTGCTAGGCAGTACGGAGGGCAACAGGTCCATATATAAAAGCGACTTGTAGTCAGGGGCGGTGGCGCTGAGATAAACCAACTGGAGGTTCGTCCCAAGCATTGGAATTGATTCTTCAACTACACTATCGTCAATTGTTTCCGTCCTTCCAGCTCCTCCCGGCGGAAGGTTGTTGCGATAGCCTTTCCATGCTGGTCGCAGCTTTGGAATAAAATCGTGTTCTCGGTACGCACGCTTACAAGAGTCTGTAAGGACGGAGTGACGAGGCAAGGCGGAATCCTAAGAAAGGAAAATCAGTTAGCCTATTGAGCAGTTAGAATTTCAGCGTATAGAAGCTACCTTCGACATAACTATGTCTCCAACATTAACAATCACGTTCCATGTTACCGGATATGTCCGGTAGGTGGAACCAAATGGCAGTCTCATCAACTGCAACGTAACGGAACCGCCGCCATTAACCAAAAGGTCAAATTGGCCGTCCAAACGAGACAACGTGAATCCATACAGTGCATTGGATGTATCAGTTATTCGTACGCCGGTGAGTATGCCACCTTGTTCATTGACAATCCGCCCTCTTAGGACTGATGCGCGACTAAATAACAAATCTTAAAGCCAGTAAAAACAAGCAGCACAAGATATGCATAATCAGAGATCGTTCCAAACAAGAATAGCAGATTAACGACGTACTCAAGGACGATACCTGTATATATTTACTAATAAATACAGTATGTATAAGAAAAGCGTTTAATCTAAACTAAGGTGTGAGTCTAAGTAAAGTCCATCATCAAACTTCGATAATGACTGCCTGAACCAGTAGCTTCTATGAGAAATAAATAGTTAGTCATCTCGCTCATTAATTTTAATGAATAGCTCATATTCACTGGTTGATAGCATACACCACTGTGTAACAATTGTACTTTTCTAAACAGGGACTTACCTTTCGTTAAAAAGAGCCACATCTGCATAGAGCTGCACGGAGTCCTGTTCAACAAGGAACTTTGTTTTTTGAAAAAATGATGCATGTCTTGGAGGCGTCTGCTTGCGCATCAGAGCTTTCAACGGGTCCGTTACCGTCTGGCAAAGTGAGTCAGTGGCACACCTACTGCTCGTCAGACAACATTCCGAGTCTTCGCAATCAGTAAGACCGTCTGAGGGGAGCACCACGCATAAGAAGATTATTCTATCAATACCTTCAGTTACCGTTATCATTATCTAAGTTGTCTGAACATTGGGACTCAATTGGAATTCGACAGTCGTATCCACTGAAGTTTGAATCGCAGATGCACATCCACTCGTTTAATTCATTCTTCTGGCAAGTGCCGTGAGAGCTGCAGTTTTCAGGACAGCCGGCTGAAATAGGAACACGTTTAAGGTATAATCATTAGGTAGTGCAGAAGGTACGGCATTGTACCTATATGGCAGTTCAAACCATTCCAACCGGCACTGCATTCGCATGATCCGTTTTTGCAATGACCATGATCACTGCAACCAGGCAGACATGCAACTTGATTGCAAAAGGAACCTGTCCATCCAGGTTCGCAGTGGCAATCATTGTCTATGCAGCGCCCATGGGAGCCACAGTCTAATGAGCATACGCCTGCAGTCAGCTTTCCACTATATTCAAAGAAAAGATAGAATAAAACAAGTATCTTACGATTTTCACAGGATGGTCCAGTCCAGCCGTTCTGACAAACGCATACTCCGGTTGCAGCGTCGAACTCTCCATGCTTTGAACAAATGCTAACGGCGGAGCAGAGCAGTTCGGCAGAAAAGGGCTCATCGCATGCATCGCCCCGCCATCCGTTTTCACAATAGCAAACACCTTTTATGCATACTCCTTTACCGCTGCAATCGCTAACCGGACAGTCAGCTGAAAGTAACCAATATTAAAAGGAGTCGATAAGCGCAAAACGATTAATGCTCACCTTCATCGCAAAATTCACCTCTATAACCAGGCTCGCAATGGCATCGTCCATCATGACCGCATCGACCGTGACCATTGCAGCCTGGCACCTCGCAAAGATTAGATGGCACTTCGCAATTGCTGCCCTTCCAGCCCCTATGACAATGGCAGCGACCTCCGGAAAATATTCCATTGCTACTGCACACGGCAGGGCAAGTGGCTGCAAAATTCGAAGAGATATGGAGGCGCATAGAAGAACGAAGAAACGCGAGCTTACATTTCTCGCAAAATTCACCAGCAAACCCATCAAGGCAAATGCAGCGGCCTTCACTGCATAGACCCTTTTCGAAGCAATCGTATTTGCATTTTTCCTTACTCGTATCTAAAATGGCACGAATTTGAACGGAAGGATTCGACTGGGTTAAGCAGTAAAACTAACCGGTCGTAGAAGCGGAAAATTTGATAGCGCACAACTTTTCGTCGTCGTTAATAAAGCCAACGAACCACCGGCCGGACGAGAGAAAATGGACAAAGCTCATTAAACGCGTATTCTGGAAGTTAAAAAAAATATAAAACACACATAAACCTAACCGCGACCATCTTTATACTTGATGATGAAACGGATGGCCGTAGGGCTGCAATATGGATCTCTTCGCGGGGGCGTGCAGTCTGGAACCGTGCACTATTTCGTGAAAATCGTATTGAGTAATCGAGGGAGGCAACGTCTGGCGAAGGAAGAAGGCCAGCCTGGTTTGAGGCGCGATGCTTGTATTGAACTGAACGTGAGCGTCGTGATTTAGCAGGAACTCGCTGGCTACTAAGGCTCCCGGAGGAAGGTCAGCAACAATCACATCTCCAAGCGCAAAGCTTTCCGGAAGAGGCCTCAGCGGTGACTGATTTGTAACGGTAGAAGGGTTCTCTTCTGCTTTCGCATTATCAAGATCAGCCAAGTAATGGATGGTGGTCGGCTGAGGTGGTAGCGTTTGATTGCTTGTAACCACAACTGAAACTTATTTCCAATGAACATAGAAGGCATCACTTTTATTTATATTATAAATCGTTTCACTTTTGCAGTGTACATTTGTGAAAAAATGAATTTGCTGCATTGCTGAATACTTAAAATAAGTACGAACACGAAAACAGAACAATACAAAACCTAAGCTGTCGAACGTATGTCTCTTGCACAAATTTCATCTTACTGTCTCGGAGCAGTGTCATGTTTTGGCTTAAGAGCTTCGTTAGGGAAAACTTATCTGTCGTTCTTGGACTGTATATGCCTGGGCCAAATTCTGAAAAAGACCTGAACGTCATACCTTCAAGGACCTGCATGAAGTGCTGCTTTTTTCAAAGCTAAACTATATAGAGTGGGACCACTCGTGATGAGTTCTTGTTACACATAGAAAAATTAGCATAACTTCTTTCATAGTGAAGTCTTCGTCGAATAAAGCGAATCTGGAAAGTCAGGATTGGGCATTTTTACTTGGAATAGCTACAATGGTCTTCGGCACCTGTTGGTTGAAAAAAATTACTTTCATTGGTCCAAATGATTACCGGAGCGCTACCAGTTCAATGCCTGATGCGAGAGACTGCTAATTTTGAGAATAAAAGTCCACAACTGACTGTGCTTCCGTAAATGGAAAATTATTGCATATACTACCATAAACGAAAGCAAGATTAGAGACTGGTAAAGAACCTCACTGTTTTCTCAACAATCTTATTTATAGAATTTTTGGGAAGTTCGTTCCGTGGAAATGAAGACGCATTGACCTGTTATCAGCCAACCTATCTTCAATCTGATAAACATTCGAATACAATAATCAATCTGAACTAACAACGGGGTAGATAATTTAATACGTGAGGAAATCCTAACGCAGTCGCTTGTCGCGAATTGATAACTTTTTGTACCTTGGCTGCCTGCAGCTGTCCACTTAAGCTTTCTAAAAACAAGAAGTATGTCAGCGTCATAGAGCCGCTCCATGCCGCCTTTGTTTGGACGTTTCGGGTCACGTTACTTATGCCTGGCGCGAAGGGATCAACTTCCCAAATCAACAGAGAATTGTTAGTTTGCAGAAGACAAGTCAATAACTGAACAAATCGCACTTTCGCAGATACTCAGCTTTGTAAAGTCTTTTGGATGGGATTGGTGCGATTATGGGAAGCTACAAGTGTAAACTTTATTTAGCACCACATTCAAGTGTTTCGCACAGTAGAACCAAGCAAGCATCCGAATGAGCTCATAAAGTGCACGACATCTCAAACTGAAGTAGATATCAGCACAGTGGCAGTCTAACTCAAAGGCTAAGCGGGAATCTAAAAGGCCTACCAGTATGCATTGCCAAGCTGTGCGCCAAGAAGTTTAGTACATACTTTGTTTTACTCACTTCCTTCAAACTTTGATGATACTCAGCTTAATTAGGCATACCAGATTTTCATCATCACATTACTGTAATGCAAAGGGGCAGCTGAAAATATTAAAACTTATCTCTTGCGCCGTAATGTACGTTTTTTCAGAGACGGTGTTGCGGTAAATAATTTCGCGTACGGTTAGCAGAAATTAAAATTTTAATCACCACTATATAATGCTTAATTGTTGTGGGCATACCTTAAATGGTAATGCCGAACAGGGGTTACTTCTAACCACTGATTGTGGCGAATCTAGCTAGGGGTTGCAAATTTGACTAAATCAGCAACACTCCTTTTTGCTATTTAAAAGGTGACGGAAAAATTGTTATTAGTAATATATTAGAAAGAATATAGCAATAAAAAATAGCGATAAGAAACTGTTGCCATCTGAACAATATGCGACAGCTCGTTTGACTACTGGCGACGACGTTTGCACAAGGCATTTACAAGTGAAGCCACGCCACGTGTTCAAGCCATGAGTTCACTAGACCGTGGTCAAACATAGGACACATTTCAATTAAATGAGGCATGAAATTGACGACATTAAAATTTCAATTGGCTCTTTTAACATTTAGGCCACAGAAGTTAACGACCGTTAAAGTAAGCGCAGCTGTTCGACTACTAAAACCTTTGGACCTTCTAGTTGAGCAGCTTAACAGAGAAATGCATGTAACCGATTGATTTTTTCATATTTTGAATTGTCCAAGCTGAGTTCAATGATTTCAACTACGCCATGTGTTAATTTACACATGTATGGCAAAAGTCAAACTTGCTTTGACGTAAGGACAACAGATTTTAAAAAAACGCATTTTAAGTGCCTCACGCAAGATAGGTCGCTTTATCATCGCGCTTTGTTGGATGGCAGTGCATTTGCACTTAAAATCTCCCCGGTGGGCTGATAACGCCGACCTGATTTCCGAAAATGCACACTGAGTTTCTTAACCAATAATTTTAATAACTGCTGAGGATTAACAAGATGCACTAAGCAGACTTAAAGAGCATGTAAACTATAAATCAATGGCTTACGCTTTCCTGCATCTCCACTTAACTCTAGCAACATCTAGTCGCCAATCCCTAAATGATGGAGAAGACAATTTTACATGACCCAAAGCAATCCCTTATCTTCTTCGTGGTGAAAATCTGAATGATTATTTCGTAAGTAATTCTACCCTAAATCAGACCAGCTGCTGCACAGGAAGTTAAATACGAGACGTAAGCCAGGCCACAATGTTGTGTTGGTCATAGGGTGTAATGCAACTGCACAAGGAGAAAGTGGGAAAATAAATGCAATCTGTATGCTCGCGTGCAAGGATAATTGGGTAATGCACTTCGCATGCTACAATGCGCTGACCTTGACTAATTTGAAGAGGTCTCTCTGTACTTAAATTGATTTACCTACTCGTAGTTGACGCAGTCTCGTTTTACAACTATGGATAGAATCATTTTGGCAAAAGTTCCCCCGTCGATCTTACACGCAACAATGAAATTTACATATGCAAAAAACAAAGAGCAGGGTCAGATTGTGATTTAAAAAGATTAGATACCATAGGTCAATTAACAGCGGTATAAAATCTTTAGAAGGCTGCCAAAGCAGCGGATACTCACCCAGCAGGTAGCAGATTACGGCCAAAGAGAAAAGTAAGGCGGAAGTGAGCACATAGGTGAGGCATTTCCAACTGCAGCACAATTCCATCAATTTCTGTTGCTTTTGATGCTTCATATCGTTGAAGCAACCTTGTTCGGAAGAACATGGCCGAGTCATAGCGTGGACGGGAAGCGAAGGCACCACCGGGTATGTAGGTCGACTGATCGATGTAGGCGACAGTAAATAGTTATTCCTAAAATGACCATAGCATGCGTGACAAAGCCGAAGATGCGCACGATAGTTCCGTTAGCATCAAAGGTTTTAACAGTTCGAAAGCTGGAGATTTTACCAATGCCATTCTCCAGGGGAGAATAGAAATTACAAATCCAATCCAGTTGTGACCGTATGTATGGATTGCCCCTTTTTTGGCCTGTCCATAGGTTTACGGTCAGTGACTAATTGGCAAACGCTAATTAACTAAACGTCAGAGTGGCGGAAAATTGCAAGATGGCGAGCCGACCGGAGTTGTCAAACTGCCCTCCAGCAAACCGGACGGTCAAGGAGTAATGACAGAGAAAGCACCACATGTTGGCCACTCCCTTCGCTTGCCATACACCGTCTCTAACACGGGGGTAATTAAAGTGATCTCAAATTTTTACTTCTCATAAACTATGTGAAAAATGGGCGCTTAAGCTTAATGGGAAAGTACCAGTGGGCATTCATGCCTGTTTATTCAACGTTCTGGCAAGGGACCAATTTTCACTGAAACATGGAACTACATGTGTTAATACACTATGTATATGCTGTAAAACAACTCATATGGCACAGGCAATCAATAGAACTCATTTCCATAGGCTAAGCTCAAGCTAGAAGGCAGAGCGGTATGAATACTTGAAAAGCAATTTATGATCACAAGCAAGCCAATAAACCACTGTAGGCAAAGAGCTTGATGACCTATCCGTCCTCAAAAAGAGGGGCCGCGTTTGAAGCTCTTCCTCGGTAATTCAAATTCCAAGTAACAGATGTTTCATCGCAATGGCCGCTTTCCTCATTTGATTAACCCATTGAAGTGGACAAGGAGCGGCCTATTCGTGGGTAGGGCATATTAAAGACAAATTTATGTTATTTTTTCAGCGCATGCGTCCCAGGATAAAGCTCTGAATGGCGCGTATACGAGCAGGATAGATAGCAATATGCAGACTGGATACTTACTTGTTTTGTTGGGCGTCCGATTGGCCAGACGGCGACATACTGGTCGAGTCAGTCCGGCCTATAATGTAGAAGTATGTGGAGTCATAGCACGACTCATATGCGTTTTCATTGGGCAGAGGAGTGACAGCCGAAACCATGGACACTGAGCGACAGGCAAGGAGTGAGCCGCGAGTCTTAGAAACGCCCGAACTGATGGAAGGCGTACAGTTCGCTTCACCTGGACTGTAAGGAACTAATCCGGCTCATAAGGGCACCGCAAGATTGAGGGAAAGATAAAGCAAGAAGGCTGGCAAGGAGGGCCGCGAATTTTACGCACCACCAGCGCAGACGTTCTAGTTTTCTGAAGGAGCCCTGCCGCGGGTCGAGTCGAGCGTGTAACGGCTGTCTTACCGACAACGCTCTGACCGAAGTTGTGACCTCCGCCTCCTACGTGTGTCGCCTCCGATGACTGGCAGTCAGCTCAAACAATGCAGGAGGGCGTCCAATGGAATTGTCTATCCTGTCGTGTAGCAGATGAACGTGCGCGCGATCGGCAGTAAGCCAAAGGTCGTTCCGGCTGCGCTAAATATGGTTCTCCTCAAAAGCAGCCGTAATTGACCCATGAGGATTAAGGACGCAATAGGAGAACGGATTGCCAACTTGGACGGCGGGAATACTAATACGTCGCTCAAATGGGATGAAATTTTGGCAAATCATCCACCTGACGACTTCGCCTTTTTTATCCAGCTGGCGAGAACCAGTTGTCAACAAGGCTCTTCTATTCAACGGTAAACGACCGCGAATATTGTCGCCAACCGAAGGACACCTATTATGCGACTACCCAACAGGAGAGTTCACACCTGGAAATGAAACTCTGCCGACCATCGACCTTCGCTCCACGATCGGACAAAGTGCCATTATTGGTCAATGCATTGTTGTCCACTTTAAAGGACGGTCAATACAGGGGACAGGGTCACTTCCTCTGTACAACGAAAATCGCAAAGCAGCAGGCGGCACCGGATATGTAACTTACTTGAAGGAACCAGGAAGCTTCCGTTCTCATTGCATTCCAAGGTGAGCGGTTCATACTTGGTCAACCAGTCAGCTCCATCTCGTAGTCGCGGGTCGATTTGGGACCTGTTGGTGCTCATGTAGTACGTTGGCGCTCCGGCTGGCAGTGTGCTGTCGCCTGCAGCGTTGCGAACAGATCGCGCCTCCTCGTAGGCGGGTTCGTCAGGTAACGGCGGTAGGGGTCTCTTTGGCGGTAAAGGCAGATCAAACGCATCGCGGCAAGGAGCTGAGGGAAGATGCAGCAAGTCTATAAAAAGCTACTGATCAACGCTAGAGAACCTTTTGAGTCTCCCTACCGGCGGACAGCGAATGATATGACATATTTTCGAAGCTACCAAGCCTCTGCGCTAAGCTGCAGAGGCAAAACAAGCAGACCAGTGTTTACCTATACCCGGATAACGAGCGCCCTCAGTGCAGAACGATTACATTACGTTTAGCCACGCTAGATACTTGACCAAGCAGGAAGCAAGTGGTCAGTAGGACTGGACAATTCGATTATGTACAACGTCACAGGGACAGGCATGGAACCCTGGGCAGAGATCGATGAAGGTCATCTTTAGTGCTCTGCTGGACATGGATTGCTCAGTAACGGTTTGGCAAACATGAATGAACGTGACGTGGCCAAGGCATGTGCAAATGTCGGTATATTCGTTTACAGCTGGAGATGAACCTCAGAAAACGAGATCACTTCAGGAGCGGGAGAAATGGTTACGCCAAATTTTTATGCATAATCAATTTACTAAGCCTATATTGCCTTATCTCCGTTAGCCTCATCCCTACTGGTTATTACTTCCTATAATACATTATGTGAACAGAACTCCTACAGGGTTGACCAGTGGAAAATAATTTTGCTCATGCATGAACTGGAGATTCCTTCTCATGACAGCACGACCATACGCAGTGAAATCAGTATTTCTTTTGGTTAGAGCTTTTTATACTTTATCAAACAACAGCGCAAAGGCTGAGATGGAAGAAGAGAATTTCCAAAACCTCTTTGTTACACTACTGCTCTGTTGGACTACTAAGCATTAAGCACGTCTACGGATGCCAGTGTATTACGGTGGAGATGCGCCCCCGCGTCTCAACTCGTAGTGGATTGCGTGAGCATATGAATGCTTGGCGGAGGAGCGTTATTTTGGCAGTTAACTATGATGTCTATTGACTTTTAACACCTGTTCAAAATGAGAGTAATTTTCTGCTTTGACGCTTTCGTAAGTTTGACAAACACCCCTGCCAATCCACCTTTGAAGTCACAGCTGTTTCAGCACGTTGTCCTAGCTAACAGAGCAGTCATGTCAAATACAAATAAATGTCAATATTAATAGAATAGTATACACGTTCCGGTCCTGTTGGCTGAATTGCCATCAGCGACATGTGGATGGCACTATATTGCCTTCTTACCTCTGGACATGATCCTGCTTGCCTCCATAGGCTCAGGAGCATAGGGATGTCGCGCGTTTCTGCCCCATGGAGGGGCTACATCGCATCGTTGGTCACGCTGGTAGGATGAGTATCGTCGAGGCTTCAAGCCGCTATGGTTGGACTGCAGTTGACCCATACGAAGAACGGAAAAACTTTTCGCAGCAGAGCTTCGTTGACCCGTTCGACTGCCGGTTGCCCGCTTAGTTTCTTCCTCCTCTTCAGTTTCGTCTTCGTCAGCCTCTGACCCGCTAAGGTACTGACACAACCGGTCGATGTTCTGGTCAAGATCAGAGTCGTCTCCGTAGGCTAAAACAAGCTTTATTGCATGCCGTGTAAGCAAAAAGAATTACTGTTAACAAGGGTAGTATAAACGTGCCCTTGACGGAGGGCGGTTATAGTTATTACCGTAGCTGTGTCGGAAGCTGTACTGCAAACGATATCTAGAGCTAGAGCGGGCCTTTTCCCTCGATACAGGCGGCATGTCTGAAACGAGCAGTTCAGCTACACCTTCTGATGGCCTCTAAGAGGTAAGGGCCAAATGCAAAACAGCTGCGATCGTTTTATGAGAATATGCCTTGAAGAGAAGAGAGTAACAAGAAGCGTCGCCACGTCTGGTCGACGTCTGCGTGCCGGAACTGGCCTGTGCTAAAGTCCGTTGGACAAAAAGGTCCTCCTAAGCGTGGTGTGAGCCAAAAGAAGAACCTGGTGGTTGTTTGCCGAACGACTGGGTGCGGCAGACAATGGGTCGCACGACAAGGGCGAAACGGGACTGATCTCTGACCCCACAGGTTGGTCAAACAATCCACAGCGCTGGCAGCGAACCTCGAGTGCCTGTCCTATCTGGCCATACAGCGTAAGCAGCTGCGAACATAGCAAATATTGGTTACCCCGGGAGATTGCCCAACGCTCTCATCAACTAAGCGGGTTCTACGCTCCCACCAATTGACCAGGGAGGTCTAGACCGGCTCCGAAGTGGCAGATGCGGCAATGCATGAAAACAAGGAGTAGCAAAAACAGCTCAGACTTTTCAGTTCAACAGCCGCTGCAGTTTCACTCCTCAGCAATATGGTCGCATGTGTCAGCAGCTCAACTCTTCCAGCTGCTATAATCCATCACTTGCAGCTTTGCCTTCCGAGCAAAGCGCCATTCGTAATTCTAAAATACCATGAGCTGCGCTTTATTCATCCATCATGTCTTCGCAGATGGTTTCTAAAAGTTCATCGTAACTTTTGCATATCGTTTTCGAATTGAAATGCCCAACTGCCACTTGTTCTGAAGTGGACATTTGGTCATCCAAGTGTGCTCATACGTGTAATGTATACGTATAGTGGTGCATATTTCCAGGCAGGGAACTATTTACTTTGTCCATTCTAGGAAAACAATAGAGCTGTCCTCAGCCTGCAAAAGCTGTGTCCTGCGGTCGCGCGCGACAACCTCTCGGCCGTTTGGTTTTCCTTATCAAGCCAAACGGGATGGTCAACAGCAGTTAGCCATAGGTGACTTCCTGTTTACCCGAACGCTAAGGAGGAACTAAGGGCTGTCCAGTCGACATGAATCATCCTTCAACTGCAAGCCAACTGAGTGGAAAATATATCTGCCTGGGGTTGACGCGTTGCTTGAATTCCGCCCGTAGACAAACTCATCAAGCATGACTCATCTCCCGCCATTCCCTGTCTCAGACGACGGTCCCTTTGAAGCGACAGCTCGAGTGCATCCTAAGATTACGATATCTTGGCAACGTTCAACTTATCTATCACCTTTATTTGCAGGTGAAAAGTATAAAAAGAGGCTTACATACTGACGCTTTGCCGCCGTCCGATGAGATGCGCATACGTAAATACCTTATTTGGCTCAAACGCTTGCAGCGAAGCCGACAGCGATGCAAAGAGCGACTGCCACACCGTGTATGGGTGGGAGAATCGTCCTTCTCCCCGAAGGGCGCAGGTGAGCAAGCCAGGCAGGCATGAAAAATTAAACTCAACTTCCTGTCGCCATTCAGCGAAGCGAAACTAAGAGGCGCCATGCCAAGAAGCAGCTAAGTAGAGTATCATCTCTGGCCAACGACCATCCATCATATGCGAAGGGAAAGCGAGAGCGGGAGGTAAAAAAAAGTTGAGGAACGCGGCTGCTGTGCATTATGCCACGTTATCGACTTATATACAGAGGAAATGCTAACAGCATTATAAGTTGCCGATGACTCGTCCTAAGAAAATGGGAGTATCTGATTTATGACAGACTACAGAGTATCATTCCTTCGGACTTGGGCTATAAATGAATTTGAAAAGATTGGAAGAAGAATGGAATGCTTCTTTCATGAAGCATAGTCGGAACGGTGACCAAGTTAAAAGAGAAGCGCTAACGTGGTCAGCAGTGTGTACTATGAAGGAACTGACCTGCAGTCTTCGCTTTGCAAGGAGCAATGAATTGGAATGTAGGCAGTTCGCGCCTTTGAATCAGAGGAACTTCACAGACGCTGCGCAAAGGATGTCCCTAACCTCCGTTCAGTCGTTTTGACGCAGCTCATTGGATTAGCAGCAAAATGTACGTCCAGGTGAAATGAATAAGCAATTGCGCACGAGTCACAAGAGCTCTAAAAGCGTAATAGGGCGCCCTCCTTTTTCGCTTGACATACGCCGGATGTATTTCCACTTTTACTGCAGTTGTTCAGTGTTTATTTTTTTCTCGCCCTCCTTTGCTAACCGAATGGAAAGCCCAGCTGTTCTATCGCCCGCCTGAACGATTTTTTAAAAGAATTTACCCTCATTAACTGGACAGCCGAAAGCAAAAGATTTTGCCATTCCACCATCTGCATTTTCAAGGCGCGTTATTCTGCTCCAATGTCCGTGCATGCAACTTTTCTTGCTGATAAAGCTTGTTCCGAACGGAGCATACAAATCAAAACTACCTATCATAAATTTGCATTAGCAAATGTCTTTGATGAGCAACGAGTGGGTTCCCGCCTAAGAAGTCGCCTCTTTTGATCATCTTACTATCGGCGGCGATGGAAAGTGCCATAGGAAAGTTTAACTTTTTTGCACGTTCGCCAAACGCCTTCCTGCGTGAAAGTTTTTCAAACAGGAATCCCATTGATGACTTTTTCATATTGGAAACTCATTTCCGCCGAAAATATCAGAGCTGCTCCAGAAGAAAGAACGGTCAAGGCCGGAACGACCAAACCTGGGACGGACACTAACGCAATTTTAAATACGCAGACTGTGCAAAATGAAGGACGTCAAAACGAAGCACGTTTGCCGCAGGACGAAAGGCGTGATCGGCATTGTTTAAAAGCCTTGCATAGCGGCACATGGAACACCGAGTTATGACTCTCATGAGTAGGGGTGAATAAAACCGCTTAGGCCACGTGCTCTACGAGGGGGAATCTGCAGCGTGCAAAGGCTATCCAAATTCAAAGAAACAATATGATACTCAGACGCGGTGCTGGAGCCATTTGCGTAAATAAAAAATTTGGCTGCCTACCAGGATAGCAGAAGATTCGCGAGAGCGCTTCCATGTAGGTGCCCTCCTAACGCGAAGTTTATTGCTCATTCACACTCCGTAGGGAACCGCAAAAACAAAATAGCCGAAATTCCAACTTACGTCTTACTAAGGCTGTGTTGTCAGACGTCACCTCGGCGGGATGGCAGCCGTAACTGCGCAATCTTCGGTTGAGATCATGCTGTGTCGGTGCCGTTATCATGTTGAGGAGTTAGTTCGGTGCTGCAGTTTCAAAGGAAAGCCGCCATGGCAATTTAAAATTGGCTTACTGTAATAGGACGCAGCGCCAAACGAACAGGGTCAGATGTCCAATAGAGCGTCATTTGGTTACGAAACAAACTTCAGGTTCTGATTTCCACGGTAGGCGATGGGGCGGCTAATAGTTGACACGTTGACGGTCAGCACGTCAGCTCGTGCCGCCCGAATGTGGAACGAACGATTACGCTTTTCCGGTTATTGTCAGTGAGGCCAATGGATGTTCGTTGCCACCTAAGGCGCCTGAAAGAGATGTCTAGCAAGCTAGGCCGACATGACAAGCATATGGCAATCGAACGGATCGCTTGTTCTTTTGAAAATCGACCCTGTTAGGACGCGCTGATTCGTTAAACAATGGGACATGCAAACCTGACCTTTTTGTTTGGGTCATTAAAAGGATAGCATTTGGTCAGCGTAGGCCGCCCAACAATTATGGTATCCAATAATCTGTGCGGAGCACTGGGAAAAGTAAGAAAAGCTCACACAGCACTCGACCACGTCCATCAGCTATGTATTAGTTCACTAAATCAATGATAATGAGGAATAAAAGAAGAAAGGAAAAAACCTTTTGCAGGCTGCCCCTTTTTAAACAAAAGTTTATATATACATTTCATATCAGTCCGACTTGCCATTTACCTTAAGGTCTCCAACAATACAAGGCAATGGACCTGAGCAGATGGACATGTAAGGTTCTTCTGTACAGTAGACTTAATAATCTTTGAAATCAGTGGAGCGCCATACTATGAAAAATCCTTTACAGTGTCCAATGTAGAAGCAAAGCAACTTTAGGTGAATAAGACATGTTGAAAGAGGGCACCCATTCATTGGCTCATTTAAACTATCGAAAAAGCAGTCAGTGTCGTACAATATGAGAGAACCGAAGTTCTCCAAGCCGAATGTAGCGTGTCCAGCAGCAATGGGGTGTGGTGATGCAATGAGTCCTCCAAAAATTAGCATATGACAGTTTGAATGCTCAAAAGTATGTCTGCCTTAGAGGGTGGTGCTAAGAGCAACTATCACAGATGAGCCAACAGCGTGCGTGCTGGATTTGGTATTAGTAGATACGTTTTAAAACGGACAATTTGATGCTAATTAAGAATTCCATAATCTTACTCTTGACAGAGTACGCCAAAACAAAAATTGGACTTTTTAAAAACTTTTTATGAATGTATTTTTTTGTAGAATCAAAAAAGTAATGCTCAAAGTAGTTGTACGTTCTTCACAGCCGTCTATTTGGGAAATAATGAAAGCGGGAGGCAAAAACGCTCAATAAAAGTTGTCATAATGGCAATTTGCGCGAAGGAGATTAGTTGCGAGTATAAAAAATATTGACGCATTCTTTTCAATGTATTAGCAAGATGTCCACTTAAGCTGAAAGTCATTGAAAACTCCCGACGTACAGCTTACCCGTAGGCAATGTACGTTGAAGCAAAAACTACATTTTTGATGCCATAAGCACTTAAATCGTAAGTCATATGACTCTGTAGTACTTTCATTCTTTGGCGTGTGCCCATTGAACAATAATCAATGGGATATGCCGTGTTATACAAGGGAATGCAACCACACTGAGCGGCTAACAAGTAGTCAGTATTCAAATGCGAAATAGAAAGCAATTCTGAACAGCAAAAGTGGCAAACCATTGTATGGAAAGTTTCAGGTTTCAGTGGATCCCTCAAAAGCTGTTCTGCAGCGCATTTGTGGCGTTACTACGTTGAAGAACAATTTAAAAGTAACCAATGAATTCATAGCACTCGCTCATTTGAGGAAAAGTCTCATGGACTGCTTTGACCATAAAAGGATGCTTCTTCCTGCTAGGCTTGCAGAGTAAATTTGCATAAAAAAGCCAAACCTGCCAGTCTGCTACACAAGTATGCAAACATAACTGAAAAAAGCGAGCCGCAAACAGAGACCACAATAATATTAATTTAAAAAAGAAGAAGAAGAAAAGCAGCATCTCCTAATGCTTATTTGCAGCCTTAAGGATTCAGTTTACATTTAGGCAATGTGTTACAGCTTTGAAGCAAACAAGTAGGATACTTAATTGCTGCTTCATGATAAGAGCCATCTTCTGAACTTGAATAAAAAGCATACCTGCGACGCATTCCAAGATTTTTTTCAGCCTACAATTCTTGTTTAAATATTAATAATTTCGGGATCTAATCTTCTTCCAATAGCTCCATCCAACTTGCGTATACTAAATTTGCGTTTTAAATTCGCTCCTGCTTAAATACCTACAGCGCTGCAGGAAGCGCCAACATACTAAACGATCGAATTTGTATCAACGTCTAACATCCGGCTTTTGAACCAAAAGTTGCTCTCACAGATCGATTACCTCTCTGTCGATCAAAATAGAACATTTCCTCTCGTTCCCAAAATTGGAAAATGTGCTCTCTTAGCTTAAATATTTATGCCAAAGTTAGGTGGGAGAAGCAAAGATACAATGGTGGTTAGTATAGCTGAGAAGTCCGCTTCGATCAATTTTCATAGTTTACGTCTCATCGGTTATCATCTAATGTGGGCATTTTTGCTTATGCCTCATCTGTTAGGCAGTTGAGCAACCGGCGCAGAAACGTTTCGAGCAAAGGAGGTAAAACGATCAAAAACTTTCAAACGTCCATTTTAGTGTCGCCTTGTTCATCATCTACAGTCTGGACGTGACTACTTCTATGCGATGAGTTGCTCATTCCCTCTGTTCCGCTGCAAGCGAGAATACAAAGTGGCGACCTTTAGACTTGCAGAAAAAATGATAGACTAGTCGTACTTGGGCAAAATGGATTCTTACTTACCGGTTGTTCTACTTGAGAGCAAATAAGCCAACGATTCTTGATTCATACAGCTCAATGGGTTACTCGTGTCCTCTGGGACGCTCTGCTGTCATCACTGCACATTTATCGAAAGCGTTAATAGTAAAGTAAACAGAAGAGAGCTAGTTGCCGTTAACCTTATCAGGTTGGATGCCATTTGTGCCCTTCAGCATTGCGTCATACCATTGCTTTTGTGAAACTTGCAGATCAGCTAACAACAGTTAACGCTTGGTAAGAAGTTCAGCGTGGCGTAGTGTAAAACGCAAAGGAAGGAAGGCTTCTCATTCCACGCCCTATGGATTTGGTTTTCAGGGAGGGGCTTACACGCGTGACATTGATTCGAAATTTCTACTTTATTCATGGAGGAAGTATCCTTAATCGATAACGATCATTCGAACTATGCGAAGGGATAAGATACTTTTGGAATATGTCATAGGTAGTATGCCCAGGGGATATATTGCCCTTCAAGTAGTCTTCCGCTCGTTCCCTGTCCTAACTAAAGCTTCCGAAGGGCGCAAGAACGTTGAATCGCTTAGTCATTATCTTCCAGCATTTCTAGCTGCCAAACTCTTAACCAATGGATAAATTAGTCCCAAGGAGAAACAGCCCGACCGAGCTCTCATGTCCAATGAAGCGTCAAGTTCGATGCCTTCAGTACTACTAGCAGGCCAAAGCTGAACAATGGAGTCGCACGAGTATCCCTAACTAATGATCAATTAATCGATGACCGTAGTACTCACCACCCTTGATGAAGACGTGATCGAAAGGTGGCCAGATGATTGCCAATGACAGACTCCCTACGAACAATCAAATAACAGGTGTAAAGTAGCAACGAAGTGGTTCCAGCACATCAAGTCCTCTTCAGATTTGATCAGAGATTTTCAAATGCCCCTAATTAGTCCATTTGGAAACATATAAAGTGGATTGAAGCGTTGCATTCAATAAATTAAGTTGTTTTTTACGATAATGTCTAAAACACGGGTTTTGCATAGCTAAAATTAAGCTATTTCAGCGAAAGTTGCATTTCGTTCATTCCCGTTGGGAAAAAATAATTTTTTTACAAATATCTGTTCGCCGGCAAGAAAAGAAAAACTACGCGCAGCGCTTTGCTTCCAGAGACGCAAATTTTTGCAAAAGACTCACATATGCTAATATTCATTAACGAGTCGTTCAAGAATTCACTGTTTGTGCACTTAGTTAGACAGCACCTTCGTGATCCGCATGAGCAAAGTACGGAAACCATCGCATTAGAAGTTCTGGCTAAGTAATTGCTGATTTTATGTTGAGTTAACCGTTACAAAGAATGACCGCATTAGTAATGTGTTATGTTATGCATATATAGGATTGACAGTAGGAAATTCATGCAGAAGACTGCAGGACACTGCTGAACCCTTTCTGAAAAGCTACTTTATTGTAACCGCAAAGGAAGCTGTTGTTTTTGCAGCAGCAAAGTCTAACATGCCAACATTGAAATGATCACTAAACATTACAAGCAGACGTTCATCACAAACGATCTTCTTTTCTTGCTAAGCACATATTCTATAAATCGCTTACTCAATTCAAACTTTGCTTTTAAGCTAACTCTTCCACCTTCCGTAGTATTCTTGATTTGGACTTAATCCGCTTCCGCTGCAAACATGCTAACAGTTATGAAGACAGCTGCGCGTCACGTGATATTTGTAGGTTTTACGTGGCAAGAATGTTTACACCCATAATCTTCAGCTTTGACGTAATCGCCTTTTCCGGTTAACAAGGAGTCGCGAAGCTGTTTACGCGCTCAGCGGAAGTTACCCATTTTGCAAAGCTGTACAGAAGTTCTTAACTTTCAGTTTACGTTATGCTGACCATTCGTCAGTGCGTTTTCAGCCAGTAATGATAAATCACCGCACTTAAGTCGGTGTAAACTTAGCTAACCTACTTTTCAAATCACTTCAATTGTTTTTTTAAATGGGAGACGGAAAACCGCTGGCAATTTACTTCATCGCGTTCACTTTCACTCGCAGGAATGCATTAAAAGGTTTAGCATGCCGGAATGTGCTCGTCAATGACAGTTCGGCAACTTTCCGGACAGTTATTAATTGCTAATAATATACTTAGTAACATTGGCGCGACGTCGAAGAAAACATTATTAGACTGAACGCTAAAAATGAGTTTAAAGAGCGCCGGCTCAACAAACCTTAGTGAGATGATGAAATAACCAACACTTTAAAATAAAAATCAATTTCGCATTCTAAGAAATCCTATACATGCCAACTTGCTGAAACTTTGCTATCGTCTTTATAAAATTATTCATTGGACAAAAACACTGCCATTGAAAAGCGCTTACGAATAAGACCTTATCTGAACTAATTCAAGCATTTTATTAAACATACCTGGAGATCATTTAAAATACTGTCGGCGACATTCCTGTATGCATAAATACAAAACGGTGCACCTTATGCCGGCGCGGTAACGTCGCTTTTCTTAAACGAAAAATAGTGAAACGCGGACAAACTGCGCACTACCGAAATAGGCGCTTAAAAAAACATGTAACCTAATCTCTGTTGAAACTGCGCCTTAATTTGGGAAGCAAATAACGACTAGTTGCCTAGTCGCGTTTAATCGCAATAGAAAAGCGACTCGTATGATTAGAAGCAAGCTACGATAACAAGCAACTGTTGGTAAACATAATAGAGCATTCGTACGAACTTTTAAGCTGAACTGCATCATCCGCTGACAATTACTCAGGTGAACATTTCCAAAGTCATTTAGTCCCCCAACAATGGCCAGTAAAAAGACTTGACAGTCGGCGTAAGCTTACAAGAACATACGGTAAAACCATTTTGGAAAAGTTGCAACCTATTTATTAGCAGCGGAGTCAGGTTTTGCGAGAGTGAATAGTTACAAGACTTTTTCAATGAGGGCGTTTAGTACGGTGTAGTCAGTGTTAACTAAATCACAAGTGCAATGGATGAATAGGGCCGACGTCTGCGGTCTCAGAACCTTACGAAAAATATGCAATCGTTCCCTGTTGTCGTTTCCTACAAGTTTTAAGAGCCGGTAGACGCCTACTGAGATTCTTGCATAATGTTGGCTGAATATTTATTTAATCAAAACAATAAACAAGCTGCCTGTTTATTTCGCGCAAGATAACATTTATGGAAAGAAAAATCATTTTGAGAAAATTGCAACGTATCTAAGCTGTAAAATAAGCGGAGCGAAATTTATGTGAGATCGAAAGGTAAAGATTACACCAGCTCAGTCATATTGATCCTGTAAAGTCCGTGAGTTAAGTCAGTCAAGAATAGCTGACCCGAACAAGAGTCGAAGCTGCTGCATAACTGGAAGTTTGCCACATCTGCGGGAACTTCAATAGGCAACTTTGTGTAGTTATACGAGACCAAATCGAGAGCCCATATTTCAGGACTGAAACTCATGTTGCTAATGCCAAGCGCCTTGGATCCACCAACCAACAGAAACTTATTGTTCCACTGAAACGTAGAATCGGGCCCATTGAACGCCCACGGAGGTCTCTCGCCATTAGTTGGATAATAGCTAACACTACCCTGCTTCAGATCAACAGACAGTACTTCATCTGAATTCCAGCGAAAGCCGCATCCTTGACTACCAGTAATAGCGGTCAATTTTTGATCATAGAGGCCGGCGAAAACAATGCTTGATCTGGGCCTGGAAAGTTTGTCCACCGTGAACAAATGGCTAATAACTGCACCCTCTCCAACGATAGTTAAGCGGGAGAAAATAACGTTTTTGTCATTTTGGGAAAATGCAAACAGGACAGAATCATTTGCCACCACCATATAGCTCAGTTTGCAGTTCGATGTCGATCCGGCAGGGTGAAGTCTCGCCTTACTCTCCACCTAAGACAAAGTTTATTAAACAACAGTATCCGTGATGATTATTTATAAAAAAGTTAGGCGGGACGTTTAAACAGAGCAATTTAAGTCAGGTGGCAAAACAAGATAGTTTGAATTTGCATAAACGCGTCCGTTCCTTTTCGCGTTAGCTAAATCTGATGCGTCTGTTTAAATGCAAAACAAATTTGCGTAAGCGGCAGCCTGCTATGGTTCATTAAGGCTTCGGATAGAAACGCCAGTTCGGATAAAGGAAGCTTTCTATACACGACCTGCCCCATTAACAGTAATGAAAGGGTTGAAACCAATTAACTACAGAATTATATTACCGCCGTATATGGCGCTGTGCGATAACTTAATCTCCTGCAAGAAAGGAAAAGACAAAAAGAAACAATTTTCTGTATTTCAGCCACAGCAGTCAAATAATTTCTTTTCAGCGTATGACAAAGTATCGCAGTACGAACTTACACGCTGAAGACGAATCGCCATAGAGCTAAAGGCCTCGTGGCGCTGATCATGATTTATGAAGATAAAACAATCACAGTAGCTCTTCTGTAAGCGTGAGGTTCGTTCCAGATCTGCCGCAAATACCAATACTCAAATGCAGTGAAGTCCCTTGTCTAAATTCAGTTGAACTTGCCACTAACTTATGCACATTCTCTATAGGCATGAAAAATCATTTCTTACTAATCTATGATTCCTACCTCAATGTAAATGACATGAAAATAACGCAGTGCCTTTGATTGAGAAATAATGACACGAAAAGTCTTCATCTCTTTTGACGGAGAACCTGTTTCTTTCGAATGTTCAAATTTTACTAATGTACCCTTTCAGAACCAACCGGGCTTCGTCTTCACCTCTGCCGACTGACGCCGAGGACTTGACCTGGTTGATTAGTTACATTTTAAATGCCTTCGCCAAAAAACAAGACTTGAGCACCGTTAGGAAATTTTGTCTTTAAAGAAAACGGGCTGCACACGATCAGTCTATATGCAACGTTAGGCGGTGCACTTCAGGAACTAAGTTACACTTTCTTTCTTTCAATGATTGCATATTGCGTTTTTACAAAATACCTCAAAGAGAAATATAGAGAATAAAAGATAGAATGTCCATCATACAAGCATATTTAGAAAATTCATGTCATGCACTTCGGAACTTCGTGGAATGCTTTTAGACGTTCTCAAAAGGCTTTGAATTGAATCAGCCGATATGAAACTGCTGACAAGGAGGGCCTGCTGCATTTGAATAAATACAATCGCCACCGGCATTATCGAACTACTTTAAAGAACAAAGACTTCGCTTAAGGCGGTTTCAAAAACTATTGAATCTCTTCCGGAGAGCAAAAAAAGAGTCTTATACATTTGCCACAATCAAATAATTGATAGAGATGAAGGACTCATGGCTACTCGTCAGCCATAGTAAAAGATGCGTAATCGAAGTGGCTACATAGGCAATCATTACAGGCGTCCTGCGGCTTGCACGCAGGAGGATAACTAGACCCACTTAGGATACAACAGCTGCACCCCCTACCTTGGCATCCCATACTTGGGTCGTTTCAATATCATTGCAAACCCCTTTTTCTGGCACGTTGTCCCGAAACCTATGCAGATTCTCTGACAGCAAGAAGTTTCGCCTTATCGGCACTTTCCCGCTTGAACGAGCAAGGACCATTTCTGAATGTTTCCGGTCAGCTTCGATGACTACAGACTTAATTAAAGGAGGAATATTAAACTCAAGTAGACGATCAACCTACCGTTAGCGGAACAGGTTTCCAACTGTCGCTTGTCCAATTGTAGAGATCATGAAAAGTACACATTTCGTGTTCAGAATAGGTGATCATGTAAACTTCGTCATGAATAGCGAACACATACTCTTTGCGGTCTTCGGTTTTGTCTATGGAGGAGAAGTAAGATTGGCTGTAGGTTTTATTGTCCAAGTCCACGTCGACAGCGTAGCTGCCCAGCAGGATGGTCCGCTTATAGCTGGAATACTGACTTTGCTCTGCACCTTTCAGTCCGAATAGGTAGACATGGCCATTTGCGTAGACAGAGTGATGAAACGGTTGCGCAGAATCTGAAGCGTTAACCACGTCTAATAGCTTTTCCACTTCAACGCCCCGTGCGACGTTAGTCATAATGTAGAATACGAATGACCACTTGAAAAGGGGACTTGTCATCACCGAGCACTGTACGTGCTAAAACAAACGAAGCAATCATAATATATGGCAAAAGCAAAGGAAAAAACATTAATAAAAGTTTATGCAAATCACGTAATGCATTAGGATGAGTATATCTAACCAATGAGGACTTAAACTGACTTGGTGAAGGAACACTACTTGCAGAAAGGTTCAATGGTCTAAATGACAACATTTCGAACAATCTCCTGCGCCTAACCGGTAGCGTAGAAGCGCGAGCAGTCTTGAAGACAAAGCTTTGCGGCCGCCTTCGAAAATGGCGACAAGAACTCGACCAAGAAATTGACAATACGCTACAGCTTCTCTTGGTACTGTGCACGTCGTCTGCTACGGCGGGCAAACCGGTCACCGGGTGACGAACTAAAGCGGACCAGAAAAATGCACCATAAAAGTCTGTCATCGGCGGTTCCATTGGCAAAGCGTAACAAAATTGAAAAACCTCAAAACAATGTTTGAAACTGTAACCCTCGCCTTCGCCCTCCTACGAAGTCAGCAAAAAGACAAAAAAGGTAAATAAAGCGTCACGTGTACAATTGTTAATTAGAACAAAAACGTTCTGCTACGTTTTAAAATTAAATCGTTCAAGTCTAAAGGCTACGTGCGCGTCATTGGTTGAAACCGGTGCTGCAGAATTTTGCAAAAAATGCGAGCTGCCCCCGCTATAGCGTTATTACTACGCATGAACATTAGAAAGGCCGTGTCTCCTTTCATTCTTGATTAAAGGCAATTAGGCAGGCAATCAAGGGTTGACATAGTTTAGGCGAAATGGACGCACTCTGACAATATTCTGAATTCAAATGGGCTACTGTATCAAAGATGTCCTGCGCGTCTTTAAGTTCGCGTCGTTTATTGGCATACGCCACCTCAAGTTATCAGTTCAGCTCAATAGCGCAGCGAATGCTGGCGGGAACTAAATTTCAACACCAAAAGGATTGAGGTGATTAGATAGGGAGCAACGCCACGTTTAAGACTTAATACCATTAAAGATTTATTGAATCAAATCGTCCCCACAGGTTATTGCATTGACGATGAATGATTGACAAGTAAGCTAAATCCAACGGGACCATTTCAAAATGATTTGCCAACTGGCCAAACGTCAATCTTCAAGTTGACCCAACGGGAAATTGTTTAGAAGAGCAAAAATAGTAATAAATAGACTAGCGGACTTGACCTCGCGTGGGGGAAGTCAAGCAAAGGACCCACAAATCGTAAAATAAACGATCAGACGACAGTGCTTCGATTATTAGGAGGCGGCAGTATAAGGTAGCGTACTGAGCGCTGCCTGCGTAAGCTAAGAGTAACTTGAAGTCTCCATATGCAAGCGTAAACAATGAACAGGATTTGGAAACGATGTCTACAATATTGCTTGCATAGTGTGCGCCTGCAGGCAATGCAGTCGCGAAGCTTAGAAGAAAAACGCGGATAGTTTACTTGTACTTAGTCATTTGCCAGCATGCACGGTAGGGGCAAACGTACAGAGGAGAATGCCGAAAATAGTGGAAGGAAACTAGTAGTACACAATGGACGAACCTGCAAGTTAAAAGAAATTCAGACGAGCAGCGGAACTGCAGCGAACATCGCTGACTGTCTTCAGCAGGTCACTCGCTGCGTTGTTCAAGCAACGAAGATTGTTCAACAACAGTTCCGGATAGCTGCAGTTTGCTTGAATGGACAGAAGTACAAAATCAACATGCGAGACGGCTGCTCAAGAAATTGCCATCCAATCCTACAGCGCCTAGCAAGTTACATCAACCGTTGAAGACGAACAAAAACACTCAAGGCGGATATGAACTGACACCAGTGGTCACTGCGGATAAATAGATAAATAAAGATACAATAAGCACCATTGAACAATAGAATAGTTTACTTTAAAGGTACGGCGGAATGGCCGCTGCGGTAGCAAGAAGCGTCTGGCCATCGACAGACATTGTTTATGCAATACTTGACACGGTATATGATTACAGCATAACTTGTCAAGCCGGTGCCAATACTGCAATGAGCTGCTGACTAAACGTAATGGTAAATACCATCCCTACGAGGACTTTTCCTTATCATGACTTGTTGCTAGACGTTAGCAACACGCTTGGTGGGAGCTCTCCATCCTATCTGCATACAGTTGCATCCAAGGCAATTTATCCGCTTCAAGATAAAAATAAAAGGAACCAGATGCAACTATTTGCTGGCAGTCGAAGCTTGGAAAGCCACGGCTCAGTTTTCAGACTTCGACAGGGATTAACAGAAAAATGACTTTTCACTTGATCATGTTGGTCAGCTAATTTTATGCGCACGAAACGAATTTACGTCAGTTCGCCATTTATGGCGGACGAGAAAAAAATCTCACTTTCCGAAAGTGCACGTAGCATTAAACAAAAGGCAAAGCCGTATTTGGCTAACCGTTAACGGTTAGTCGTTGTTCTGTATTTCTCTCTGACAATCTGCTCATCCATTCGCTGGTAGGGCATTTTGAAGTTTTCTTACAGACACACAGCAAACGGGCCAAAGCCGTGAATTGAAGATCAATTATGAAAATACCAAAGCCCGTTACAAGACACCCCGTCTTCCGAAATTATTTTAACTGCAGTATTTCGTGTACTTCTCAGTGTTACAATGGAATCGCCTAATCCGGACGCGTCGGGGCGGAGGGTAGTCCGGATTACGGAAAAATCTGGTTTATGGAAGAGGCTTACAGTAGGTCACAGAAAAGCAGGTAATGTAATTTTAGGTGTAGGTTCCTGGCGTCCACAGCGCGATGTCAGTCTCTGCAAGCGGGGAGTTAGCTTACGAAGGCAGCGAAGTCCGTCTGATCAACGAAAACGACTGACCAGCGGAAACCAGTTTCTTATATGGCGTGCACGCTGTACCGCGAAGCGACATGGAAAAATAGTTCCCGTGAACTTATTTTTCCATATTCGCAGTTGCCGGCCGGCTGTGTTGGCTCGAAAAGAAATTGAAGAACACCAGGTCTTTGATCCGCATTTCTGTTTATTTGGGGAAACCTAGGCCTCAAGGTGCCTTGCAGCAGTCAACTTATTGGTCGAGATTCGGTCGGCAGAGCCGTGGCTGGTCTGCGCCTATGCTAACGTATACCGAAAGGACCGTTGGCTGGTTGTTTGCTGCCCTTATAGCCGTTGCAGCCAAGTGACTGTCCGTTTCGCACAGGTAGCCCAATCATCTTTAATGTATACGGTCGTTCTATTGTTCTCTTCCACGAGTCCGAATTAGAGAAGGGTCCGGATTAAGGTTTCACTGTAGTTAAAAACGTCTATAGCCTTAAAAGGACAACGCGCTCTCCTAAACAAGGAAATTTTGAACTCAGCGTTATATAAGAGTCTTTTGCAACGGCTTTTGACTTGAATTGAGGCAACTGAACAGGACGTGCAAGTATAAACATGAAGTATGTTCAAACACATCCTTATTGGTACAACAGCACATGAAACAGTAAATAAAAATACGTTAACGTCAATAGCATTATTATTATTATTAACTTGAAGATGTGACTTATTCAGTAACAGGATGGTGGTTCCGTGCAGTCCTTTTGTCCGCAAAAGAGACTACATATTATTGTTGCTAGCGTTAGTGTCATCGTTCCTTGATGCGCTTCCTAATGTAAATAAAATGTGATTGCCTAATTGAATATAAGCTTCCACAACAAGGAACGCCATATATTAGTACAATATTTCTACGCAATAACTTTGACTCGTGCCAATTCAACAGCACAGAATGAATAGCCGCTTAAGAAGCAAAACGTATGAAACTACACGTGATTCCAAAGTTCTGAAGAACGCGGGAAATAGAATAGCAAACTGAGCTGCAGAAAAATGGCCATATCTCAGAGCAGAGAGTACTGAGCAGTTGGCATTGATAGTTTTGCCTTCTTAGGAAATGTCGTTGGCAGTTTATCTATCGGAAAAAATTAGCTTCCTAATTTTGCAGGCACACGAATGTTAAAGTGGAGTTGCCCTCGCAGTTGCTGCATAATACCGCTACTTTCCAATGCATACAATTCATGAAATACACTTCACTTCCGTTACAAAGCGTCCAATGGTCAAACTTCTCCAATAAGCTAAATATAAGTAGGCAAAAGATCAAAGAAATAAGGCGGAATGGCGTCTACTGCTAATGAGACCAAAGGGCTCGTAAACATGCGCAAAAAAGGCAGCTATGCTCGTTTGTTCAGAGACGACTATGCTAGCTTGGTCACGGCAACGTAACCATAGTTTTCTCGGCATATTTCCGCAGATGCAAAAACGCCAAACCCCCATGGCAAATCAAACGTTATTAATAATATGATATACAACTGCTACGAAGAACCTGCAAACCTACATTCGCTTGACAAAGGGTAATAACCGTTCTTCTGCAACAACCTTTGGGTGAGCGCTTCTCGCTGTGTGGCGTAGAAAACATCTGCCGCACATACTGGGCGTCAAGGAGTGACATTTAAAGTAAGAAAAAAGAAATGTACTAATTGCAAAACTC
>KN538377.1:1414986-1435459 GCA_000797535.1 Trichuris suis | reverse complement strand
AAGTGATACACGGCAAAATGAAGCGCAGCCCCAAAACCCTTTCCAGGGTTGCACTATTGTGGTATGCTGTCAATGTACCTCTTGAGCTTAAGAATATCATCGCTTTTGATTTGCTAGGATCCGGATTTTGGATCTTTCGCATTTCATGCCCACCGGGCATACTGTAACTTTTCCTAAGCCTAAGCCTAAGCCCAAGCCTAAGTCTACGCCTCAGGAACTGTCGTCACAGTAGCTTGGCTTAGGCATAGGCTTAGGCGAACGCTTAGGAAAAGTTACAGTATGCCCGATGGGCATGAAATGCGAAAGATCCCAAATACTCGTTTAAGACCATGAAGCATTATTTCGCTCTGTTGCAGTAGTACACCGAGCCCTCAACAATGTTACGAGATTAGGCGGCGACACCTTGACAAGCTTGAAATCGAAGTTCATTCCATACTTTCCACCACCGAACTGGCCACACGGAACTGAAATATTCCGCAAAAGCTGTAATGCTTTTTTACCTTGCAGAAGGCGGAACATTGCCTCTTTCAATGGTAAAGTGCGTATATTTTTTGGTGCAATGTTTAAACTGTGTCATAGTGTTTGAACAACTTGAAAATCAGATAAAAGGTGCGCAAGAGGGCATACTGTCTTAAAATCTTGGCGCATCTTGGATTTTCGGTGCTCTGATCGGTGAACAGACGTAAGTTGCTTTCTGCCTGTGTGTAACACATAAATTGTTGAATAAGTATTGTTCATATGTAGTTTTCGTTAGTGCTTGACGACGCCGGCGCCCGAAGATCCTTGACCTGTTTCAGCTCTTAGGTAGCTTGATCCGTTGGTTTGTGTTTGCATGTTAACCCTTTGCTTTTCACTTGTCAATTACGTTTTACATTTTTCATTCCGACACTTCCTTACGGCTTAACCTCATCTTACGAACTTCACTACGCGTACTAAGTGGCTACGTTAATCGTTTGCTTGTAGGTTCTTCCGTCACTTTGGTTGACCAAAGCTTATTGCACATTAATTATTTTGTACGCAACCATTAAGTCGTTCAGTTGGTACTGAGTCTGTTGGGAACGCTGAGTGCACTAGCGCTTTCTATTAATTATTCTATTCCTTATTATTTTTGTAGTTTCCATTCATGGAGACTCAAAAGCCAAAATCGGTGATCAGTTATCTGTTCGAGCTATGCAACCGAAAGAAACTGCGCGTATCGTTCGAAGAGGTTGGCCGCGAACTAAGGGTGAGAGTTATGACATTGCATTCAGCCTAAACGTGTGCGCTCGTTGAAGCCGAATAATGAGATCCTGTTCTTTGTACGTGTTTCCGCCGGCGATTTCCATGGTTCAGGCTTTGGGAAAAACTTGAAGGCGGCCAAAGCCAGAGCCTCATTTCAGCTTCTGCAAAGGGTAATTCATGGTGACGCTTTCAAATCCTGGGGCATTGAAGGTGATACGAAGGAAGAGGCTTTGAAATACTTGTACGTATTCGACTGTTTTTGATTTTCCGCTCATGCGCTTTGCCTAATGTGTAGAGGTACTTTGAGTTGCGGCACTGAAAAAGATGCTATGCCGCAAACCAATGGCACTGATGGTCGCACGGCTAAACGCACGCCAGTAATGGTCCTAAACGAACTTTGTATGAAAAGAGGCTACGTGTTTCCGCATTACGAAGAGGTTTTTGAAAACCTTATTGGCCCTGGTGATGATCCGTCCGTTAATAATGAAAGATATTTTTTTGTGAAAGTAGTGCTGGGCCCATTTGCTCGTATAGGTAGGTTTGCCCTTTTGCGCAGTTTCTCTTATTTTATTTGTTGTATGTTTGTGCAGGAACGGGTGCCACAAAAAAGGAGGCGAAGCATGCAGCCGCAGCGACTTTGCTAGATGCTCTTTCAACCTTTTGCAACCAGGATTTGGGAGCATTATTTGTACGAACAACACTTACCTGTTCTCCGTTTAAGCTTTTGTAATTTTGTTTCAGCGTGAGGACGAGGAGCTAGGTCCTATCGAGGACAATGTCAGCGAACAGGTAAAACCGATTAAACACTTTTGCTGTTTCGTCTTTTCATCCAATCTTTTTCTTTTTAGGAAACCGAACAACTCCCGGAAAATCCCGTCAGTTCTGGCGTAGATGATGTGACGTTGGAAAGTTTAAAGACCTTAGATCTTGACAACATGCCAACTGGAAGCTCATACGCTAAAATGTTGGAGCAAGTGCTTCCCATGGAGGATGCTCCATTTTCGTTTCACTACCTTACAACTGGTGCTTGGCCCAATTAGTCTCATCTTATCATCATTTAAATTATTTTCTAGGAGACACTGTTGTTGCAGAACTGACAATATTTGATCGGAAAGAAGTATACTACGGACGCGGTGATACCCTCGCAAAGGCAATGGACAATGCGGCTTTGAAGTTTTTGCGCGTACTAAAAGAGCACGTAATCGCCAACAGCGCGTGATTTCGTTTATTCGACAGATAATACTGTTATTAAATTAGCGAAGGTTGTTGGGAAAGACAAATACAATCCTGTTTGTTGCAGGGACATTTAAAAGTATTTTAACTTCTTAAAGAGATATGGCTGCTCCCTTTTAAAAGTCGGTTTTCTTTAGTAACAACAGTTATCACGTAATTGCAGATGTTGCTTTTATTAAAATGAAGTAGTAGGAGCATTTGGGTAGCATCTTAGACCCACAGTGAGACGCAGTGCTCATTGTACGCCCCATATTCATATTTTCCAAAGAGACTGAGGCAAGCTTGTAAGCACATAGCGTTCCAATCACTTTGTGCGCCTTGCTAGCCTAGTCAAGCTTTTGCCCCGCTGTCACGTGCTTAAAGAATACCAGCAACGGCGTGGGAGCTGTTCCAATGTACCAATGGGAATTCAGGTTCCTCTTACCGGCGGCGTCATTTTCATTTGTGAACAGCCTAACATTCTATAAACAGCAGAGTATTGTTTTTTGGCAGTTTTATGTCTTCGGGTTAATTTGCTATTTTTAAAGCAGTGTGAGCGAGGAGCTCATCTTAGGAACTTTGACTTCGCCCATTCGGCGTATCGGCTATCAATTAAAGCGTTTGATTATTTTTGCGACGGTTCCACACAATGAGGAACCGCTGATTTGGCGATAGAGCCAACCTGCTTCATTCTCTTTGCTTCGATTGGTTAGCTTTTGCGTTAGCCAATTACGCTAAAGAATTGCCTCAGTTTGGTTTTGTTTATTCTTTATTGAACACAATAAAGTGAAAAGGCCTTTTTTGTCTTGTGTAAAGATTCCTCCGCGTGAAGGCTAAAATAGGCTGTCTATGGTTGCATGGTGTGGCGGAAAGAAGTTGTTCCCGCGAGAATGGAAATGAATGTGCTGCTGACAAAAGCGATGGTAAGTGGTCATGTTGTGTAGGGTTGACTTTATTTTTCGTTCATTATGAAAAGGTAAGAGTTGAAGAGGTGATTGCCTTAACACACGCTCAACGACTACGCTACTGACTTAGGCTTAGAGGTGCAGAGACGCCTCCTGCAGCGATCTTGATTTGCATATCTGTCTCCTCTCCTGTCATTATAATTCTGTGGAAACGCGATTATCTAAGTATGATGATGCTCTTTGCCTATAATCCTTTTTTCTTTGTATCTTTGAAAGGCGATACCATCACAGGACATTTTTGGCTGCTTTGTATTTGTACAGACAAAGTGGCGAACTTGTCGTGTCGAGTAACGAGTAAAGAAGAAGAGCAAAAGCGTACCGCTGAATTTAAAATAGCTTGACATTAACTGACCGCTTAGAAACGTTGAAAGCAATTTAAAAGCTGAATTGCGATTCGACGAACCACTTGTCGGTAGGTAATTGCTCCTCCGAAAATAGATTGCGAAGCAAAAAGCCGTATTTATCATAATTGGAATTTTTGAAAAGTCTCCGAGTGGACGGGGCAGTTGCGCCTTGAAGATCTTCAATTTTTCAGACCTGTTGGATGCGCATATCACCTGGAAGCGACGAGCCAATGGGCATTAAGGTGCAAAGTTTATCTGCACATGAAAGTATGCGGTACGCGCCCTTTGCCACCCGATTGGTTAAATGGAAAAAAGGATATCCTCGTTGAAGCACTTTGCACGTGGTGGTCACAAATTCGAAAGTTGTTTTTTCTACACATCTCTTCCAGATGCGCTTATGCCGCGTCGTTAACCATAAATCGAATGGTTGGTTTTTCTTCCAAGGCGTAACAGCGTCTGCCGTGATTCGGTGCTCAAACAAACATCTCGCATTTGGTACAGCTGTTCTTGAGCAAACAGCTTCAATTGCCGCTTAAGCCATTGGAGAACACTTTTTCGCTGAGCGGCGAGCGAAGTAAAAGTTCGCCACAAGCAGTCGGCTCAATAGCTTTGTGACGACGGGAATTTGCAAATATGGAAACGACCTAGGCGAGCTTTAATGCGTTCAAGGCTTAAAGCCCGAAATAGCTCGCCTGCGTCAACACTTTATTTTCGAACAACAAGCTCTTAATACAGCGATAAGTTCAACAAACAGGAGATCTGATCAGCGAATAATGCAGACTCACTGTGACAAAAGCGTACCCGGATGATTTTATGCAAATTCTTTTTTATCCCGTTTCTGAGATTGACCGACCGTAGTTAGGCGTAGTGCAAAGTCTAGTGGACACTTCTTGCCGATTCCGTCCAAAACCTGCACGTGGCATGTTAAGCAATGCTTTCAGCCAATGTTGGTCGTATTGGAAAAGAAAAGTTCAACCGTACTCGTTTAACTCGCTGATCATCGGAGGCAACATAGTCTGGAGGAATATTCCGAAGTTAAATAATCAGCATAAAGATAAACTCGCCAGTTTCGTGTACTTTTGCAATTTCCGTGATTCGCCCCGTACGCGGGCACGCAAAATGCCAACGTAGCGGAAAAGATGGTACACCTTCAAGTTGGATAATTTTAAAAATTTCGACAAGCGCACTGAAGGTGAACTCACGAATTCAAAGGGTCGAAGTAGACTTCAAAGTTTCAATAACTTTCCCATCGTCCATCGTTTGATGAATGGGAAGAAACAACGACTAGCCTTGGCTGGTTTGGTCCAAATTCTTATGATCAGATCCAGTAGCTATTCTAAAAGCTGGCGTTCGTTTCAGCGGCACCGCACCGGCTGGTGAGACCTCCAGCTCGGAAGGGGAAGGCGAGCCGGCTATGGAGACATTGTCGAAGCAACCACCTCGTCGGATAGCCGACCAATCGCTGCCGTAGCTCATGCATGATAGTTGACTTTTCGTCTTCTTCAAGCCTTGTGCTAAAGATGTCATCTGATCAGCATCCTTGGAGTTCATCCTACGCAGAGTTATCTTGCGCTCCCCGGGAGACCGATAGATTTGAATTACATCCAAAGTGGGAGCTTCGGTTGTTCGCTGTTCGCCCCCGGCCGGAGTTTCGTCTGCTGCTGTTGTTGTGGTCCCTTCTTTGGCATTGGTATACTCGTCCTCAGATGCCTCTTCGACCACGCTCAGCCTTCTTTGACCAGCCTGTACGGTGGTGACACTGTTAATGGTTACCTCATTGCCAACTTTGGACATCAACGTTTCCAGCCCGCGATAAATCTGCTCGACGGTCAAATCGCAGCTGCGCTCCACTTTCGCTTGAATAACGTTGATGCAAACGGATACTAAGGACAAACCGACCACGTAAAATGGGAAACCAATTAGCGTAAAGGTAATGCTTTCAGGTACGACGTCGCCAAAACCGATCGTGCTGAGCGAGATGAAAAAAAAGTAAAGCGCCGTAAAGTAGTCCCATCGGCGTTCCCACATCATAAAGATGGCCGCGCAAACCAGTATGTAAAGAATTACTACGCCCAAACTTAGCGCCAGCGGAAAGTCGACGTCGTCAACTTCTTGGTATATTACCGCCTCCGATGTTATAGAGCAAACAGACATGGTCCTGCACACCGGTGGCCATTGGGAGTCGCGATTGGCGCTTATCAAATATTTGCTATGAATACGATAGGCAGAGCGTCGCAGCTTATTCCATGTGCATCTGGCCCAAATGAATAGTCTTTTGCCTAAGCCGTTCACCAGGGTTAGCATCAATGGAATTCCTATTATGGCATAAATAATCGTAGCAGCCCGACCCCACGTGGTGTAACAAGTGCGATGACCATAACCTATTGTAGTGAGTATAGTACTTGCGTAGAAGACAGAGCCAAGAAATTGACAACTATCGGTACTCTCCAGGACGGCACCGATTCTACGCTCGTATTCCACCACTGCAGTTGAAAGCAGTCGCCTGCAGTCATCTGCTGGCAGAGCAGTGCATTCAGCCTGCAACCTGATCATGTGTTCGACCATAGTGTTTTGGTGTGCTTCACGTTGTTCCTTTTGTTGCTTCATTCTAGTTCCATACGTAGGGCATTCGATCATATGAAAGAATAAGCCTCCAACGAATGCGTACAAAATTAGAATAAGCGTCAGGAATAAGTCTTTCAGCCAGAAGCGATCGTTAAGCGCTTTAATCACTTGCCACCACGTTTGGGAACGCTTCCTGGGCGCGTTGGAAGCTGACCCGTCGAAATTGCCTTGTCTGCCAAACAGCTTTTCCCATAAAGCAGTTAGCTTTTTGGAAAGACGAGCTGACATTGGCAAGGCGAATGACATTGCTACACCGTAAAGTCAACGGTGAAAAGAAAAGAACTGACTGGCTTACGGCATCTCCGATGTAGAGGTCACGCAGCTTTCGAGCAGAGTAACCAGTGGGCACAATGTGCGATTTTGGAGAGCTGAGCGCCAACAGACATAGTTGACGTCATCCAACTGAGCCATCAACTGATTTGTGTTAGCGTTAAGTCAACACGCTTCCGTAGAACGCGTTATGTCGACCACGAGCACGGATTTGGCCAAATGAACACAACAGCAGCAGGTGTCAGCACTGGTTGTTCGCTTCTTCAAGTGCTTGAAGGTGACCGTTTACCATACGTGGACAAAAGGCGCACTGTCTGCTATCGAACATTGCTGAGGTGATGAGCAACAAAATGAACTAACGATGTAATGTTGTCACTCCGACGTTGCCTTCACGCGAACGTTTGCATAACTGAATAGCCGTCTGTGAAATTTGTGCACCAAAGACACCCTTAGCAAGTCCGCTCTCCGCTTTCAACGTGGCGCATTCAAATGGTAGCAAAGGCGCGATCAGCGTTAAATGAATTCTAGCAGCAGCCGGTTTAGTGACTAAGCTGCGTAGGCGATCACGCTACGCTAATGTACAACAGTGCCAGATAAGGATAACAATGGTCGATTAGGTGCACCCGCCAATCGAACGGCCTTTAAACAAGCGGCAAATTTGTAAAATTAAATTCTCAATATTCGAACAAACAAAATGTCGGCAAGAACGGGTCGTAAACGCCTCTTGTACACCGTCAAGCATAAAGTATTGACAGATGCTTATCGTCGGCACCCAAAAAAGTGTGCAAAGAGTTTATATGAACTATGTCGGAGCAGAGTAACTTTTTAAATTAGCCTTCTGCGCATGAAACGAAAGGAACCCTTTCCAGAGTCAAGTAGCGCCACCTTTTTCACGGGACATAGCCGCTGCGCGAAGGAAACCCTAACATGATCTTCTTATTTACAGTTCAAAAAATTAGTTTGGCCTTTGGCCAAGTTTCCGTAGTCAGGCAAGTTGGACAAGTGCATGCAGGGATGTGCAATCACGCTGACAACTGCTTCGTTAACGCTGGACTATGTTGCAAAAGTATTTTCCCGTCTAGATGACAAAGCACGTTATTTTCCTAAAATGCAAGTGCATCGCTATTTTGCGCTCACTGGCAAGCAAGTTTCTGCGCACAGCTGCGTGAAATGAGCAGGGCTCTATGATAGTTTTAAAAAACTAACCTGAACATCTTTAATTATTTGAATTTGAATTTAAAAAGTACAGTAGCGCGTAAACAACTGCGCAAATTTGCCCGCAAGAAAGCGTTTGCACAAAGTGGACAATTTTTAGACGCATATTACGGCTGAATTTGCCTACGAAGCGTATAGCAATAAAAGCTATTTAAAAAGGCTTGAAGCGCAGCGTAATTGCGTAAGCTTCGGTTGGGGCATTCGGTTCGTTAATAACTTCTCACTATGAATACTACCGGTTTGTCAATGCCTTAAAAACAAGCGACAGCGTAGAAATTTCAAGACTCATTTACCTTGCAAACGTTTAGTATGCGAACTTGTTCTGTCTACGCAAAGTGAGCACATGATAATGCGCGTTTCGGTTTATGCGTGCAAGGTTACACTTAAAGTAGAAATTACTTTCTTTCCTAAACTCACAAGTTAACAAGTAGCTAATTTAAACGGAAAACAGCTGTCCTATTAATAGAAAACAATAAAGCGGAAAAAGTTTGACGAAGCATTGGTCCGTTGAAAAGTTCTTAATTACGGTGTTGCAACGCTTACGTTTCTCAAGCGAAGGTTAATACTGTTGCAAGTTGCTTTCGCTTCTAACAAAAAACAATGTACGCCTAAAATATTGGGTGCGAATAGAAAAGGAAAACCTACGAACGAAGCTGTGATTCATCTACGACGTATATTAAACGTAAACGAAGCTTTGAAGACAAAAAAATGTTAACTTTTCTGTCCAAGACATTTCAGCATAATTTTTGCATAAATTATCCTTTGCACATTAATGCTGCGCAACTTAAAGTAGCCAAAAGAATTTCCTTTAGCTGCCGCCTATGTGCGGGACGGAATTTTGAAAATTCAAAATTTAGACTTGGAGATGCACGCGATAATTATTGCGCGTTTCTGCGCATGCGCTAATGATGATGAGCCTATGTTTGGTCTGCATAACAAAGATTCAATTGCAGAATGGCTTTTTGCGAAGTTGTTAATACTTTTTGCTTTGACTGATCAACTTGCGTCGCACAACGGCGTAGTAGACGAGCTTGCGTCCGTTTCGTCGAACCTCTTGATCAGATTCCATTGATCTTGAAGATCCATTCTCGCTTTTGTTCGCATGTAAAATATTGGGCAATCCCGGCTAAACGAAACGCCGCGTAAAACAAACAGAAGGCAATGATAAACAAAGTTGGCTACCTTGTACATATAACCTCTTCGTGTAGACTGCCTTGGCATCGCTGGCATTGAACCCACAGACGAGTGAACTTATTCTCCAAATAGTTCAATTGAGAAATCTACAGTACAAAAACCAAACATGGCTGTAATTTAAAAGATAAACGACATTTTACTTCGCGCTGATAAATTTCACTTTCATTTTCCTTGCAGTGCTCACAGGTTGCTCCTTTGCCAGGCAGTACAACCTTGCAGCCCAGGCACGTCTCCTTTTTGCGAGTAAATGCCATCAGGCCGCCAACCTTGCTGTGAACCAAAGTTTTCGTTCGAGTATGCTCGCCACCTGTACAAGGAAAGTGTGCTCAAACTCGCTACGGTAACAAGAACCTACGAAGCAAAATGGATTCCGCTTTTTCGCCAAGTATGGGATCAAAAATGCGCAACAGCGGTTTGGAAAGCTGATTTTCCAAGTAGTATTGCGTGTCTATGGGAATATTATTCTCGAGAACATAGATGGGATCCTAAGAATTTGCATAACTATTGGACAACCCATAATGCTTATCAAAACCTCAGCCTTTAGATAAGCAGCAGTCCCTTTGGAGGCGGCTACAATGACGTAAGGCACTCGATCGCCTAATTGAGGCGCGGAACCGGCATCTCGCTTGCGCATACGCGCTGCCAGTTCAACATGAGCTTGCTTTGCAGAGTATTCCTTAAATGGGAATGCTATCAGCAGAATGAGCTTCGCAAGTTTATACTTTATCAGTCTTCGTCAGCTCCTTGGATATAATCAGTTGGCTAATATCAACTCGATTGCATAACAGGTCAGAAATAACCTGTTTCGTGTACTCGACAGCTTCGTTTGGATTCCTATCAATGTCGATAGTCTTTACGTAGCAGCTTGGACAATAAGACTAACCGATCGATCAATATTTTTTCCAAACACGTACTCAACACGTTGGCAACCAAAGGGCAATTGTCCCTACGGACGGTCTCGATACCTTTGCAGTCCATTTTGTCGTAAACGTCCGGCTTGGTGAAGTAAAGGCCGGCGTAGCGTTTCTTGCTGATCAGCAAAAAAGGAAAGTAGACTTTTTCAAATTCCAATCTTATTGGATCGGGAAATTTGGCCGACACAAACTTGGCCGCCTCTTTGCCCAGATCCATTGCCTCGGGTAGAGAGGCAACACCAAAATCCACCATTACGGAATCGGTATCCCCATAGATAACCTAAAGGGAAGCACTAAACCAATTACTCGAACTGCCGTTGTAAAAATCGCGTTAATAGCTTATAGAAAGCTTGAAGTTGGCCTGATTGATGCGTAACTAATAGGTACTAATATTTAAATGTTCGTAACGGAAGGAACGCATGGAACTACGAAGGGGAAAGTTGCTTTGACTTTAACAGTCCGAATCATAAGGAATTAGAATATGCAAATTTTTTAAAAAAGAAACATACAAAAGAGTAAGGAAACCAAGCAGTCACGCTGATTGTTAATAAATTTCTACCTTAGCATTGGCGGGATACCCGTTAGACTTCTTAAAATGCGCTTCCACTTCCTCCTTCGTTCTGTCGATCATCATTCGACCAAAAGCAGTGGTGCTCTATGAACGTGGACGTGAAAGAACGCTTCACGTTGGAATTCGCTTCACCTGCGATATTTCAAGGCATGGCAGCTTGCCAACCTGAGCTCCCGTAAAACCATATACGGAATTGGCGCTTATTTTCAAGGCAAGTTGTCGCCCGTCGAGCACCTTCAGCCGAAAAGGGTCCGTTTCCTAAAAGCAAATTACGATCCCTTCCCCTAAGAACAATTGGTAAACAGATCGCGCGGACCATTTTAATTTGTTCCTTCACTTTCTTTCGAGCTTTCAAGAGATCGTCCAAAATTTCGGGCAACAAACCGCGGCAAAGTTCTTGCTTGACAAAATAATGACCGGAAGGTGTCTTTACATACTGATCCGGTTTCAGCCTAAAAGTCGAGTCTCTTTCAAGGAGATCCAACAGCTAGCGACACCTACGCTGCTCTGACGCTTTCCGACGAAATTAAAGTAGTATAGCACAAATTGTGCGCCATCATGATGGACGGATACAATGACGCGAAGTCTAAAGTAGCAATGGGCTTATTGTAATACCTAAAGCAGACTTGTAAGCAAACAGCACAGCTCATTCACGCATACCCTTTCGCTGGTTCAATTACTGTAGCACCGACGAAATCTTCGCCAGCCTCAGAACGGATAGTAGGCAAGAAGATATTGTGCTCTCGAGTCTGAACATACAAGATGCTTAACAAGATTGGACGTAGGCTAATTGTTACTTTTCGTAAAAGTTGAGATATAACTTTGATTTGCTGTCCGCGAGTGAGAAGGATAGATAGGCAGACACCCGTTACGCGTGACATTTCAATGTAGTTAATCACTGACATGAGCTTCTCCAGTAATCGCAATGGCAGATAAGCATCTTTGAGGCAGTATATTGCTAGACGCCGACGCGAGTGCTCATTACCATTCTAGAAGACGTACAGGACGATTAGAATATTTCAACATAGCTTTCTTATGCATATACCTGCAAATCTGTAATGATAGAAAAATGAACATCCTCTTTTTGCTCTTGAAGAAAATGAAAACTGACAGCGTTCAACGTATAGCTTCGAAGTCTGTAATCTCGGAAGAGCACCTTGAAAATGAACAAAACAATTACAGCCTTATTGCTGATGGAATAATTATGGCGATCCACCTGAAGCAGATCAAATTGTACACGGCCCGCTATATTGCACAGCTTGTTTTCACGACGTCCCATTTGTTTGGATTGAACGTTGGCAACTCGAACGACGGTCTTTTGATTTTTCACACGGCCAAGAAAAGGAAAGTCTGATATCTGATTACGCATGGATAAATGAATCTACGAGGGATAAACGAAGCTCGCCTACTTTCAAATGATGCGCTCTGTCGATGAGGTAGGGAAGGTCAAAGTTTTGAATGTTGTAACCCGTAAGCAAGTCGGGATCTACTTCCCGAACAAACCTGGCCCATTCCTAAAGTTTCGAACCCATTGATGACGTCACGTATTAAAAAGGACACATGACAAGCTTACCAATAGTAATTGTCCCTCGGTGCGGCAAGAGACAACTTGGCAGCCGACTATTGGGGCGCAAGTATCTAGCACGAATATAGTTCTAATAAACGGCTCTTTTTCGCCTTGTAGTTGAACCATGTTGGCGATTTGAATTACCGGATCCTTACTAGCTTCGGGGAAAACGCCTGAAATGCAAATTTGCAGATTAAACTAAACGCCTACGCCTTGTTGGAGCACCCTTGCGGCCTGCACACTCGATATCGAAACTAAGAATTCGAAATGGAGCTATGTCGGCCCATTCGCCCTCAGGAGAATGGATAATCAAATTTTTCCAAGTGACATCCACCTAAGCAAACCGGCTGCAACACTTTCAGAGTCTACGGTAAGCCTACCTCTATTTGACATCGCGACATATGCTGTGACTTATCGCGAAAGGAGAATTCCCCTGGTCTGAGTTCCAACCAACAGCAACCGGTCATACCCACGTCTACCATAAATCTGCAAACGCGTTACTGCATGAAACCGTTAGCAGGGAAGTGCTTATACCTTATCTCAAAGTCAATGTTACTTTCGAACGATTGCATGGCAGGGACTGACTTCCCGCCGCAGCTCCAGCTGCCAGATTCCACTATCCTTCTAGCTAAAACATAAATGCTTAGCGTAGTAGCAACCCAACAAGAAGCCATAGACGCTCTTAATGCTCGAATTGCTTAAGGTTCAATTATTTAAAATGTTGGACCTATAAAGAGGTCCTTTCGCCCGGTATCATTAAGAATGCTCTACCAAAACTTTGCTAGCAGAACCACAAGTCTAAAAAGTAGCATGCTTACCAACTGGAACTATTTTCGGTAAGGCAACTGTAACTTTCAGAAAAGTGCTTGTCTTGTTAAAGTTGAAACAATATATGCTTCGTCCATCCACCACGGAAATGTCAACAACGGCATGCCTCCAAAGTAAGGTCATTAGTAGTTGGGATCATTCCCAGATGGAAAGTTAAGAGTATACGTACTTGACGTCCTTATGTATGCGCAGCTCTTGCAACACAGCCATGTCGAGCGCTTCACGGTACATATCGCAATAGGCATGTTCAAAGTTGTTGGCGAGCACGAGGAAATATGGGGAAAAGTCATATACGTGACAACAAACGGAATGCGACTCCTTGGTCACGCCATATATACGGAAAACAGCTACCTGCTGCTCATGTCTTTTGTCGTCTTGACGAACTGGAAATGAACTGCTCATTCTATATGATGGAAAAGATCACTCACGAACCGGTATGGTAATAATCGACGTCCATCTTTTGAAAGATAATCTTTCTATTACTGAGATCGGGCAATTGAGGACGTGCCCAACAAACGCTAGTTTCGGTCTCCTCCGGCCCTTCTTCTAAAAGTATAATCAATGCTAAAGAATAACGATAAGTCAAACATCCATCTTTTATTTTTAGATTAGTGAAATGCGAATGAATTAAATAAACTTATAATATTAACAAGTTACCGCCATTATGTTCCTCGTCGTGGTCGTCTATTCCATTATCGTCTTGGAAATTAGCCAAATGTAATAAAAAATCCGTAGGTTCATCGTAATCATCATCGGCATCGTTATTGTCTCTTTAAACGTTTCAAATAACTGAAATACTGGCGCTGCACAAAAGTCCTTGCCTTGCTCTTTTGCGAGAAGGATCTCGATCACCCTTTGCCTGAAGTATCTTTCGTTTCTGCGACATTCCTGCAAATAAAAGTCAGCTACAAATCAACGATCCTAAATTGATTACAAGGAAGGGTTGCCAGATTGAATGGAGCAAAAGCAAATCCGTTTAGTAGCGCTGTACGGATTTGCAATAATTAACGCAAAAGCCATCTCCTCATTATATTAACTTAAGATAAAGTACCAAACAAAGTTGGGGTCTAATTTCCTTTGACACTCCTGGTACAACTGGTGCTGCCAAGCATAATAAACAACGTCGTAATTTCCCGCTAGCACCATAATCTTTCAGTGATGCTCAGGTTCGCTATTGTTGTTACTCGTCCATCTGGTGAATTGCTAGAACAGCAGATGAGGGTGAAGCAGACAGCAGCTTACGAGATGACCTAAAGTGCGACGTTACGTTATTACATGTTTACATGTTACAAAATGTTAGCAAACAAAAGCTCTGAACTAAAACGATAACTTTGACTGAGATGGGCAACCGCAGAAAGAACTGGATCAAAATAAACGCTATAAATGCGTGCATTAATAAATTAATTCCGAAGCCAAGTGTTCTTAATTCTTGCTTAAAATTGAGGAAAATAAGCGTTCTACTTTATTTGAAGCAAATCCACTTTGACTTTGCGCAGAGTTTGAAAAATGAAAATATTTGGCAAGTAGCATTTTTCAAACCTAAGCGCAGGGTGTCTTGTAAATCGGATAAATTTCTTAGCTTTGATCACGTATATGGTATCGTATAAGAGCAATAAGCAGGTGTTGCGTCTACTGTAGAGCCGTTTCAACGTAGTCAATGGGTGAGAGCGGTTCCTCAGCTTTTGACGAATTAAATTTAGATTATCGCGTCCTGAAGGTGAGCTTGCTGCCTTTAGCCAGTCTTAAAATTAGGATGGCAAGTTTAACTTGTTACTTCAGGCAATAGCAAAGTTGGGCTGGAAAAAGCCAACTTTAATACAAGAAAAGGCAATCCCACTGTCATTGGCAGGCAGGGATGTTGTGGCACGCGCGAAGACTGGATCTGGGAAAACCGCAGCTTTTGCAATTCCTTTAATCGAGAAGGTCATCCAGGCGAAACAGGTAACGTATGACTTGTCACTACGCGCTAGCTGCTGATTCTTAATGCTCAGGCCCATCGGACGCAGTGTATCCGTGGCTTGGTAATAGCACCAACTAAAGAACTGGCCAGCCAGTTGTGCGAACATATAAACAGTTTGGCCATGTACGCTTCTGGAGACGTGACATGCGTAGACTTGATAAAAATGGATCATTTGTCATCTCAGAAGTTAGTGTTGTTTATATTGCTTTCCGCCAAGAGGAGTCTTTTATTAGGATATTGCTCCGAAGCCAACCTGACGTCATTGTCAGTACACCGAGCAAACTGTTGGACCAGCTAAAGGAGGGCAACATTCGCTTATCAGATTCCTTAGAGTTTTTGGTTGCCGACGAGGCGGATATGCTCCTTTCGTTCGGCTACGAGTCAGAATTGAGAGAAATTTTGAGGTTTCTTAATCAAGTTCTTTTTACGCATACCGTATCTTATGATGTTCAGGTACCTACCCAAAACGTACCAGGCATTTTTGACTTCCGCCACTTTGAACGACGATGTTCTTGCCTTGAAAAAGTTGCTGCTCCATAATCCGGTTATCCTGAAACTGAACGAGTCACAACTTCCTTCGTCCGCGCAGCTTACACAGTATCACGTAAAGTATGCGCAGGCACGCTTTTTAAAATGACTTTTCATGAATTGCTTCTCTCAAGTTGTACTGAAGAGGAAAAGTTCGTCATTCTCTGTGCCATGTTCAAGCTGAAGTTGATCAAGGGAAAGACTATCATTTTTGTTCAAACAATAGACCGATGCTTCAAGTATGTCTTTCAGTTTCACCTTCCCTTCAGCCGTGTTCGGCTTTCTCAGATTGAAACTTTTTCTTGGCCTCTTCGGCGTGCAAGCAATCATATTGAACTCGGAGCTACCAGTCAACTCCCGGTAATAAACGTAGCATTACTTTTTTTCTCACGTCTAATGGTTTCTTCGTATCAGATGGCACATAGTGCAGCAGTTCAGCAAGGGTTTGTACAGTGTGCTGATTGCGAGCGACGAAGTGGTTCTGGAAAATCCAGCGCATAAAAAAAGGGAGCAAGCTACGTTAAGGTGCGTTTCATGCGTTTTACTCTTTTATACGCCATAGGCAAACTTCATTAGACCTATTTGAGGGCCCACTGCAAAATCATTAAGATAAGTCCAGTGCTTGCAGAATTACGAAAATAATTCACAACGTATCTCATAAGTGTAATGGTTTCCATAAGCGTTGTACCTGCATTCCCTACAGTATCGGGAAAATCATTTTCAAAATAATTTGTTTCAATTTTTTCTGGTTATTTGGTTAAGGCGTATTCATCTTTTATTTTTTGAGCAAAGAATTCTTGGAAAAGAGCCTGATCGTGATAAGCCTGCACTTGCTACTGTGTGTTATTTCGTTAATGCTTGCAGTGCACATGTTCGCGTTATTTAACGCCCGTAAGCTGCTTGGGAGCCACAGGGTGGGCAGTACCGCAAATTTATAATATGTACCGCTATGTTGGAGTATCGATGAGTTCAATTGGAATAATTTCAGACCCAAGGAAAAGGAATCGAGCGTTTCAAGGGGAATCGATTTTAACAATGTTTCCAATGTGATAAATTTTGATTTTCCCAAGACAGTGGAAGAGTACGTGCATAGGGTTGGCAGGTAGAGCGTTGAACCGTAGCGACTTTTTTGATTTTTAAAAAAACTTTCTATAGAACGGCTCGTGCTTGGAACCAGGGAACAGCTTTGTCCTTTTCGACGGAACACGAGGCTCGCTACGTGGCAAGAGTGAAAAAGGTTCTGGCAAAGCAGTGTAAGTCTATTGTTGCACATGTCAAGTCCATAGCTATCTCTATCTAGTTGACGATAGCGAATTTTTGAAGCCCTACAGAATCAGTATGGAAGAACTTGACAGCTTTAGGTACAGATGTTCAGTAAGTCCAGTTGAAGACTGATGCTGTTCCTTTGATTTATACCTTTGCTTAAGGACGCCCTTCATAGCGTCACGTCGCTTGCCGTACGTGAAGCTCGCTTGAAAGAAATCAAAGAGGAGGCGCTCAAGTCGGACAAACTGAAGGTATAACCTTGTTAGTCACCTAATTAAGTATGCAACTTCATTCTGTAATTCTTCAGTCCTATTTCGCTAAGAATCCGCACGACTTACGGCTAATCAGGCACGACAAGCCTATTCAACCGCAGAAAGGTTTGCAGCACCTGAAGCACGTTCCTGATTATATTGGTTCGTCAGGGAATGCATTGCCTTATTGTTCAGTTGCGCATTGTTTACAGTACCTCGATCACTACGTGGAACAAAGCTGATTTCTTTGAGGTCAGAGCAAGGCAGAATCACCGGCGAGAGGGGATCGGCGCCTAAACGACTGTCATACCATCAGAGGAAAGCTATGGTTTGGGCGTCTACGTTCTGCTCGACTATAGTCGCTTCGACAGTGTCTTTTTCAGAAAAGAAAAGCGGACCCATTGGAGTCGTTTTCGGCGACTGCAATTGAATGAAACACTTTTTCAGAACTGTAATAAATCTTTCGAAGCCCTTTCCGTTGTCCTATTTTCATTTTGTGCTTTCTTTCGATATCTGCTGTTGCCTTCGTTTCTGACACCTTTTCTCATAATTTTAAGCGTAGGGCCATTAGTTACAGTAAAGATGGCTCCCACCATCCGATGCATCAGCTTCAATGACGTTCAAGGTAAGGGTGCTACTTCAGCTACAGCTCATATTAAGCATCACTACGAGACGTAAGTTCATTTATCAGCTTCGAAGTGGGTTATGTTTTAATTCATGATAAGATAGGTAAGATAAGATAAGATAGTAAGATAGATAAGATAAGATAGTCGTTCGAAAGGTAGGTGAAATCTCTTAGCAATGGAAAATTTGCATATCTGTTTAAGTTTCCAACTTGCAATTCTCGCCGCCTCAGATATTGTCATAATTGACGATTCGGCCATTTGGCTGCTTAGCGTAACCTGCGAATAGGCATTCTTGTTTCGCCATTTATGGAAAAAAAAGATTTTGAGAAAACCAATTGCAGATGCATTTGTTTGTGGTCTGGACGTGGGTTTGCGAATATACAATAGTGATCCTCTAGTCGAGCTGGCCAGTCTTGACCAGGAAGTGACGGGAAGCGTCAAACTATGCATAATGCTTCATCGTACCAATTTGATCGCGTTGGTTGGCGGAGGGCCAAGACAAAAGTTTTCTGATCATTCGGTTATGATATGGGATGACGACAAGAAATGCTTCGTTGCCGAGTTTGCCTTTCCTTCCGAGGTGCTCAGTTTGAAAATGTCCCACGCCAAGTGAATACTCATGCTATTAATGTTGCATTCCTTTTATGGTCGTTCGGTTGAAGGTTGGTAGTTGTACTACGAAAACAGGTGCACGTATTCAGCTTTCCGGGAACGCCAACCAAGTTGGTCAGCTTGGAGACTCGGGAAAATCCTCACGGGCTTTGTGCGCTAAGTGCCGACTTGACCATGGAATATCTGGCTTTTCCTGGCTATCGAACGGGTAGTGTTCAATTAACTGTAGGCGTATAATACTGTAACATTAATCCCCTCGCGAATGTTTGATTTTCAGAACTTGAAACTCCTAAGCCGATCCTCATCGGCATCCCCTTCTGTTATAAATGCCCATGATTCCGAGCTTGCGTGTATCTCGCTAAATTGTCAAGGAAGCTTGCTGGCCACCGCTTCCGAACGGGTAAGAGAATCATGGAGTTGCGGTTGTTCGACAAACTTGTCATTTTAAGGGCACCCTGATACGCATATTTAGTACGCAGAAAAAAACGAAACTGCTCGAAGTTCGACGTGGGTCCGACCCGGCTTCCATATATTCGTGAGCTGACCGAGTTGACGAGAATGAGCCATGTTGCCACCTCCGTTTTCAGCATAAGGTTTAATAGCGAATCATCGTTCATATCAGTGACCAGCGACAAGGGCACAGTGCACGTTTTCGCCATCAAAGATCCTAGTCTAAACCGCCGATCGACGTACTCTGTGTGCTTTTAAGTTTTGCTTTCTTCTTTTCACGCTTTATATAGGTTTCACAAGGTTGGCATTATGGGTGCGTACGTGGAGTCCTTATGGGCGACGGCAAAGTATTCGTTGAATTCAGATTCTGAATGCTTCTGCGGCTTCGGTCGAGGATCAACGTTGATTGGTAGGCAGTAATACATCTGTGAAAAGTTCTCTACTTATTGTTCGTCTTAGTCGTATCCGTTGACGGAAGCTATCACAAGCTAGCGTACAATGTAAATGGAACATGCTCCTTGTTGGAATGTGACAGCTTCCTGAACGTCGGTGACGATAATGAATTTTGGAACAGTTACAAGAGATGAGCTGTATACTACTGTAGCAGCTAGTTAGAAGTTTTCAGGTACTAATTCAGTGATAGTCTAACAATTTAAATTGTCGTTGACTTTTCAAGCTGAAGCACGAACGATCTGCCATGCGTCGATGGCGATAATTGACCTGCGCTGCAAATCAAGTGTGTTTTACGATGGAGACAGCATTGTGGTGGCTTTGTGCTAATTGATTTATACATTAATATTTTTGGAAGTAATACTATAAATCAGTAAAGATCATTTTGAAAAAGCAAGGATGAAATATTATGGACTCGTTGCAAGGGGTGTAGTGGACAACGCTATGCAGCGCGTGAACTTGGTTAGTACGAACCAAGTGTACGCGCGGCAAAGCGTGCGCGTCAAAACATGCTGCTTACCAAGAAGTGACGAGTCATCTTTGACTGTGTGTAGCTTTTAAGTTAGAGACTTCGTGTGAATAGTTTAAAGTGTAGAATAGTTTGCTTAGGGCTTGCTAGTTAGGATGATGTACCACCAGGATGGCAATGTTACCATAAATGGACAAAAAAATCCTGGTTTTGACTCACGCGGAAAGCTGCAGCGATGTGTTCGACAAGACGGTGGATTGGCTGCTGCTGTACAGTCGCAGCGGCAGAATGAATGTTCTAAGTCACGATTGGTCGAAAAAAATTAATGAGGGTTGGCTGCCGGACGGAAACTTTCCCATACAATTGCCTGAACGTATGGACAGCGTCCATGGTTGGTTTGGCGATTCGCCGCTGACAATGATTGGCTTCTTTACCAGTCAAGACGTTGGCAGTCACTTGTTGGCCAAGGATAAGATAAAGACGAGCAGTCTTGGATCGTTCGTTTACTCCAGTCCGTGCTTTTGCTGCATCCAGACGGTCAAAACGGTGCTGGACTCGTGGCATGCTGAACAGCATATTAAAATTCGAATCGAACCGGCGTTCGCCAATTTCAAAGCTCACCACGACGTTACCGGGTTTCCCGGCTATTCGACCTCTCCGTATGCAGCTTTATCGCTCAAAACGGTGGTTGATTGCGATTACATGCCCGTCGTGAAGGCACACGAATGGAGTGCGGAAGAGTCAGTTGAACAGTTCTATAACAGGTTTGTATGCCATTGGCGGCTTTGAAGATTAGGTGCTAAATAATTCACGTTCTTATATGACTGTAAATTCTGATAATCTAACCTATCTATCTTTTTTCACTATATTCCTTTTCAAAACTACATATCTGGCTTTATTATTATTATTATTATTATTATTATTATTATTATTAT